>OX393552.1:84415605-84605605 GCA_947650365.1 Chamaelirium japonicum | reverse complement strand
CTAAAAAATCAGCCCATTTTAAAACTTTTAGGTGCATCAAATGCGCTCTTCAAATCAACGGTTTTCGATTGTCAATTTTAACCGTTGATTTGAAAAGTGCATTTGATGCACCTAGAGGGTTTAGAATGGGCTGATTTTTTGTGAGGATGATCAACATACCATAGACAACATGCCTACAAAAAATCAGCCCATTCTAAAACCTCTAGGTGGATCAAAGGGTGCTGGGTTATTTGTTGGGTCATCCGATCCTGACCCATATATATATATATATATATATATATATATATATATATATATATATATATATATATATATATATATATATATATATATATATATATATATAGGGCAGGGATACTCTTACTAATGGAATCTTACTAATGAAAGTTACAAATCGCCTTTTACCTAACCTAGAAGTTTCAGAATTTGGTAAAACTTGGTGGGGATGCTCTCTATGGCAAGTTGATCATCCTCACCAAAAACCATCAAATTCTATAACCTCTAGGGGCATCAAATGTTAGAAGTTTTATCGACCGTTCATTTTAACCGTTAATTTGAATAACATCTTTGATGCTCCTAGAGGTTATAGAATTTGATGATTTTTGGTGAGGATGATCAACTTGCCATAGAGATCATACCCACCAAGTTTCATCAAATTCTGAAACCTCTAGATAGGTAAAAGGAGATTTGTAACATTCATTAGTAAGATTCCATTAGTAAGAGTATCCCTCCCCATATATATATATATATATATATATATATATATATATATATATATATATATATATATATATATATATATATGTGTGTGTGTGTGTGTGTGTGTGTGTGTGTGTGTGTGTGTGTGCGTGTTAATAAATATTCCTCCAAATAAAAAGCAACCATACCTGTGATTGCATAAGTTGTATTTGCGGTTGCTGATCTTGAGCCAACCCGTAGGGCTGCGGTTGAGACAAACGGTAGTATGGTTCCTTGAGATCGAGCGTGCACGAAGATGTCTGGAGTATTCCTCCCTGATTTGCGCCGACACCCCACATTTTGGCTTTCAAAAGCAAATCAGAAGGCATATAAGAACTTCCAGAGGGTTGTTTATACCAACACGAAACCAAAAGCAACCATCAATGTTGCAGAAAAACAACCAACCTGACATGGTCAAGTGTATTGTATAGCTCTGAGCACTGTGGGCCACTAGATGAAAGTGCCCGGTTATTTCTTGCCCAGCCATGACATATATTGGCTGGGCGAGGACACAACGTAGCTGGTACCAGTGCGTCGTGGGAGAGCCTGGAGCAGTGGTAAGCCATCTCTGAACAGAACTGCAAGATGAGATACTTAAATCATTTTAGCATAGAAATTTGGAAATTACATACCAACTTTTTCAAGGAAACAATAGCTGTTGAGTATGATCTGTTACCTTGTGAAAGAATCAACTAAGAGAAAACATTCAGTATAAGTCAATGGCGCAAATAGAAATTTTGCAACTGTTAACACATCATTCATCATGTAGGACAAAGGTATTGATGAACATGAGCTCTTGCTTATCACTATGGATTATGGCAATGCCATATACAAATGTACAAAGTGTGCTTACGATCAAGTTAAGAATACGACGTACATAAATGTATATCTACTATAGCCATCAATTCTTCGTGGAAGGTCTTCTAGCTCACTGTCAACCACTTACTTTAGCTCCTACAATCTTAGCCAACATTTTCAATAGGTCGTGACCAAAGCAATGTGCTTGAGCACTTGAGTTATGGGCGGTCATTACGCACAAGTCACACTTCATGGAAGAACCTTACGAGCTAAAGAACTACCTTCCAAGGCCTCACTGAACATCGCAAAGATGCTATGCATGTAGACAATAACTTCACACACAGTGCATCCCAATATCTTGTGGATGCAAAGTACGAATGGAGCTACTACTATGTTGTTGATAATGGAAGCTGAAATTGAGCATAGATGGCAATGCCAATTTGCCGGTTAGTGAGCAATGAGCATCAGGCCCAGTGGCTTCCTATCTGCGTCAACTATCCTTGTACTTACGAGTATTAGAACCCCTTGTAAAAAAACAAGTAAAGGGAAATCTTTCCCTTGCAGAAAACGAGTAAAAGGTAATCTTGAAGGGGTAGCTATCTGTTGGGCTACTCTCTTCTACATCGGCAGTACATCCACCTTTCAGCTTCCTTGGACTCAAGGTTCCAACATTTTTGCATCATTGCATCTTCTTCCACACACTAATGATAGTGTTCGCACCTGCGTTGAGCTATACATGGGCTCAAACAGCCTCCGTGCCCACTATCAGTGCTTCTAGTTCATCATTTTTGAGAGTGGCTTACTAGAGAATAATTAATATTAATATTTATTTGCACAGTGCTGCCCTGATAGCACCACGGTTCTCTTGTAGTATGTTGATACAATCATAGTTGGTGATCAGTCTTACATTTTTTTCATCCAAAGTAGCATCTATAGTGATAGTTTCAGATGGATCTCGATCATCTTCGCCCTATGATATGGGGGACACCTCTAATTGAGCCCTGAGAGCCGTGTCAACCCGTGTCGACACGGATTCCCGTGTCCACCCGTGTCGACACGGCATGATACTATCGCTCCATGTTATTAAACCGAATGTTGCGAGTTTCTTCCTTCTCCAATTGGGTGAACAGAGGAAAATGATAGATTGTGTAGGAGTCGAATTCCGAAGGGGTAGTAATTTTTAATTTATATCAATTTCATAATTTTGTTTATATATATACATATATATATATATATATATATATGAGGGCTGGGTTCCTATGACATGTCATAGGGAGTACCCTATGACATATGGTGAATTAGTAATGCTAGAATGTTTAGAATGTGCTGAATTTTTTTGAGGATGATCACCTTACCTTAGATAGAATGTCCATAAAAAATCAAAGCATTCTAAAACTTATTGGGGCATCAAATGCTGTAAGCTTTATCGGCCATCCATTTTAACCGTTAAATTGAAAATCATATTTGATGCCTCTAGAAGTTTTAGAATGAGCCAATTTTTTGCGGGGGTCCTATCTAATATAGGGTGATCATCCTCATAAAAATTCAGAAGATTCTAAATATTCTAGGGTTACTAACTCACCATATGTCATAGGGTACTCCCTATGACATGTCATAGGAACTCATTTCCATATATATATATATATATATATATATATATATATATATATATATATATATATATATATATATATATATATATATATATATACCCACGTGTCTCCGTATCCATCTTTTATGATATTGCCGTGTCCGACTCCTGTGTCCGTGTTGACACTCGACACCCGTGTCCGTGTCTATAGATCATAGTCTTCGCCATTGTTGTCAAGGCACACGCCTAGGTGCACTAGGCGCCCGGAGAGAGCTAGACCCCAATGCGCCTAGGCAAACAGCACAAAGCGGCGGCCTAGGCGCACGCCTAGTTTAGGTATTGATTTTTGTTTTTTTTTTAAGTAAAACCAAACCCGCCCCCATCTTCTTTGTTTAATTTGTTGTTGTATAATTGTTTATACTATGTGTTCATTATGTTGCATGCATTTGATTAGAATATACTCAATTTTATGTTAGCAAGTGTTTGTATTCTATTTGTTCCTTTTGTTGTTTACTTGTTTATACTATGTATGTGTCCTTGTTTTGCATGCATTTGACTAGAATATGCTCAATTTCATGTTAGGAAGGTGTTATGTTGCTGCCTATTACATATATACCTGCAAGTATAGACTATACATATATACCCGTGCCTGGAGGATGTCTATGCACATAAGGTCACGCCTATGCACGTAAGGCCACGCCTAGGTGCGGCTAGACTCCTAGGATCCCTTCGGGCGCCTAGCCTTGCTATAAATTCTTGTTCTCATAGCTTATTTGATTAGTCTTCACTGAAACTTGATACACCGGTGGAGCTTCATTAATATGTTCACTCAATATATAGAAGCCTTCTTAGGATCCAACTTTGTATCGTCAGCTTACTGTCAACTAATATGATTGGGTCCTAACTTCTTGAGACAGGTAGTAAAATGGAATCCTAACAATTCAAGCTTTGTGAATTCTGAGATCTTCATTCGGTGATATTTTGAAGCGAGACCAACCAACATAAACAAATTATTGAGTCCATTTTAGTGGAAGTTCAGAACTATAAAGCAGAAACCCATATAATATATCAAGACACATGAAACTGCATTCATACATGGCCTCATTTGATGATGTAGAGGAATACGACCCAACACGATCGTTGAACATGGAAGTTAATACACATATATACAAGGTTGTCATATTGTTGATCGTAGCGTGTATTGTTTTCTAGATTTATGTATCGAGTATCATATTGTATCGTGTATTGTAAGATACACTTTCTTTCCTAATAAAAATAGATAAAAATATAAATAAAAATTTAAAAAGTATCTTAAAATAGTAAATGCATATTACAACAAACTCGAAGTATTTTTATAAAAATCAAGGTGGTCAACATTTAACACATCCATTATATCATGTGTTCATAATAGCATAATGCAAATGACAAATATTTAGGCCTTCATTGAACATTCAAAACCAAAATGATGTTTCATAATTCATCACATTTCCCATATAATAATTCACAAAAATAAAAATGATGTTTCAATATTCAACACATAACTTAAGTATAACACCCTCCCACAAAATAAGTCACAAGCCAAAACGGTATTTCATAATTCAACACATATAACTCCCTCCCACAAAAAGTCACAAAAACCAAAAATATGTTTCATGATTCAAAACAAAACAAAAAAACCATATAGGTCGTCATTCATTTAGCCATATGTCATCATCGGCGCCAATATTATCATTGTCATCATCTTCTAATGCCATCCCTCCCACCTCCTCCACATCAGTGTCCCATCGCTCTCAAGTATATATTCATCATAAATCTCTACAAGCTTCTTTTTACCTTTCTTCTTTGGGTTTAAATTTCTTGGACCTACAAATGATTGGTATCATTGTAAGTTAAAACATACATAAAATGAGTAATTAAATATCTTGAATAGTAAAAGTCTAAAATACCTCTCTTTCTATTCTTGCTTCCCTCTCCTTCCCCTTCTCCAATATCAAAACACTCGTGTATATCCATCCATGAAGTGATTTCTCCCTCTGGTCAGCATGGATCCTCCATCTCTGTAATCCATTCATCATCGGATTCCTTATCCGATAGACAAATAGGATCATAAGTCTTATTGGTCTCTTGTCTCTTCTTGTGACTTATTTCGAACTGGAGTTTGTATTTGACAAAAACCTAGGCATTCAAGCTTTGTGTTCCAAACGATTCCTCCTCTTTGAATGAATATGGTCGAATGTGATCCAAATTATCTCGCATCCTGTGGCACTACATTTGAGGCTTAAAATCCGAATGGCAAGTCTTTGGAGCTTCTTTACAATCCCCTCCAAAGATCTCCCACCATAAAGCTACATAAAAGATTCATTTTTAATTTTTTACATTTAGTATATATTATCTAAATAAGAAAAAAATATACAATGGAGTGGAGTAAATGGATTATGAGATTACTCGATGGTTTCTTCTCCCTTGTGATCTTAAACTATGTTCATGGCAAACATTTTCTCCGCTCCATGAATTTATCCCAGTTGATCATCAATCTTTATGCGCATAGAAGTGTTCGGGCACATTCTCTTTATCATGTGATATAAACCCAATTTAATTTTAATATCAAGGTTGAAATTGGGATCACATTGAAACCTAACAATTGTTAGAATGATAAAAAATTATTGATAGAATGAAAAACAATTAATATGAATCAAGTAATTGAATAACTTGCAAATAAATAGACATTAAAAAAGAACTTACTATGGGTTCAGGTAGTATCATGTTGCATGTAGAGGCCTATGGAGTTGCAAGTCCCAACGCTCGTCTATGATTTCCCAAATGGTCACATCTCTCTTTTTAACAAAATTGAGATTCTTTTCATTTTGTTCCTTTGTTCTATCCATGGCCTCATAGATATATCCCATAGTTGGACGTGTATCACCATCAACTAGTCTAAGCACCTTCACTAGCGGTCTCATAGATATATCCCATAGCTGGATGATCTCTCTTGAACCCTACACCCATCAGCTTTCTTGGAATATGAACTTATAGCCAATAAATCACAAGCAAACATCACCCTAAACCCAACTTTTTGCTCATGTACACTTCTCAAAGTCAAGTAAGAAGTTGCAAATCTTGTAACCACTAACTTTGTCAGCTCATGCCCTTTTGTGTGCTTCCTCATCAAGTTCAAGAACCATGCATGTCTATAACTGTAGACAATTATTTGATAATGTATCTTTATGCACCAGAATATCCCCAATATCACTTAAAAGAGTCTAGAATATGAGCGGCACATGGGGACTAAAAGATGTGTTTCCTCTTCTCAATTAGTCGCTCTCCTATTTTCACATATGTTGTTGCACTGTTGGTAACAACTTGTACAATGTTTTCCTCACCAATCTCCTCTACCATGGAGTCCAACAACTTATAAATATTATATGCGTTCTTGATAATGTCGGATGTGTCAACGGACTTGAGAAATACCGTGCCACTTGGACTTTTTACTAGCAAGTTTGTAATGGACCTACTCTTTCCATCAGGCCATCCATCCGACATCAAAGTGCAACCGGTCTTCTTCCACTCATTCTTGTATTTCCCTATCCCACTTTCAATATTTTCCACTTCCTTCTTTAAAAAGGCTGTGCATAACTCATGGTAGCTAAGGAGTATCAACCCGGGTCAACCGACTCCATCATCATCTTGAAAAAAGGACTCTTCACCAAATTGAACGGTAATGCATTCGCATAAAGGAATTTTGAATATTCAAAAAAACAGTATCTCTATTCCCCTTCTTCCATATTGTATTAGAGTAGTATATCTGTATATGATTGTTTCAGTCTTAGTTTTAGAAAATTTTCCATTGGACATCCTTGTTGTCGATGCCCTGAAAGCTCTACATCTTCTTGCCAAAGTATAACTCATCATCCTCTTTTTTTCTTTTCTTCAAATCTTCTAAAATATTCAAGAATAAATCCTGAACCCCATCTAAACTCTTGGTACAAGTGGCGACGTCTTTTTACGAGCTAAGTGGTGTTTTAATCTTGAGACACCAGCCCAATATGTTTTTCCACAATAATTACAATTTAGTTGTAATCTATTATTTTTCCATCCGAAACTCATGTACAATAATCCCATGTCGGATCATTATCTTTATACTTTCCTTCACCCTTATCAACCATAATATTCTCTGGCAAAGATTTATGATCAAACAAAGAATAAAGTTACAAACGATACTAGTATACTACACAACAACATAAATTTGAAATTACAATACAAATAATAGAATCACTAGATACTAGTATACAAACCAAGGAACAACACAAAGCAATAAATAAATAATCAACCATCAACAACAGTTGAAGAGAAATTACACAACAACAGAAATTCCATCACAACCATTAGCCAGTAAAGGATGGACAAATGTGTGGCTATCAACAACTACATAAACTATCTCTAATATATTTAAGAACAAACACCAAAACAATTGTAGAGAGATCATGGTTAACTATAGAAATAATAGAAATTACTCTAGAAATTAGTTAAATTCAATGCATGTTTAAATCTTAAGAACAAAAACCGAAACGACATCATAACAAGAGAACAGAGACTTCAACACCCCCAAAATGGAGATACTAGAAAAGAAAAAAAGAGAGAATTAAAAGGGAATACATGATAAGAGGAAAGGAGCGAAGGAGGAAATTCGGAGAAGCAATGACAATGGACAGATGGGAGGGAGAAAAATAGCCCACAACAGGCGTTGGAGACGTCGAACGTCACAGACGACGAGACAAAGTATGACTGAATAGGATTTCAAGGGACCCTCACATGCCGGATTAGGGTTTAGAAAAACCCTCTCACAGCAGATTAGGGTTTTGAAGAACCCTCTCACAGCATATTAGGGTTGCGGAGCCGCGATTAGGTTTAGGAAAAATCTATGAGAAACCCTCACTCTCTCGCTGGGAATGAAGAGTAGAAACTTCGATCGGGATTTTTTTCCTTTCGATAGGGCTGGGCATCGAGGTTTAAGTAATTAGGGTTCAACCATTGGGCCGGGACGTGACTTAAAGTACCGGTTTAGCCGGCTGAACCCACAAATCCACAATCAACTTGAACTGAACACCAAAATGAATATATCGATTGTATCGCGATACGTGTCATATCGGATGATACGTATCACATATCGTCATAGTTACCAAGTTGGAAGTCGGTAAAAAATCAGCTAGGGGAGAAGTCGGAAAAATCGGGAAAAAATCGAAAAGGCCGGGAAAGAGTCGGAAAACAAAAGGTAGAATTTTAGAATATATTTATATATAGATGTTACAATATGTTTTTTTAGGAATACATGACGGGATTAACATGCAATTAATCGGGATTAAAATGTGAAAATCGTGACTGTTTCAAAAACTCGGGAAAGAGTTTTGTAGCGAACGTTTACTGAATAAGTCATGTTTTAATCAAGACTTGTTCAAAAAATCAAAGTTTTTGGTAACAGGGGCATCATACGATATGCACCATTTTCGATACGCTACCATGAAACGTATTGTTTTCGATCCGATACATATCGTACGATACGTATCACGTGTCGTACGATACTAACAACACTGCAACGATAGAGCATCCACCAAGATTCATTATTAATATTATTAGTGGCAGTTATTGGTACTTTTAAAACTGGGACCTAGAACAATTCATCTTCCAATTTTAAGCTTTGTAAAACTGGAACTTCCAACTTGGACAATGATATAGTTTTCGAAAAAGTAACTTAGCATTGATAGTTCAATTGTCAATTAGTGTACATTCCAGCACATACACTAGGATTATGTGGAGTTCAACTACCAAACCCAATAATATATCCAACAGGTTAGATTACAGATCTGCTTTAGAAAAGCTAATACAAACCAACAAGAATTACAATGAAATCATAATAAACAAATGTTGAAAACAAGAATAAATACGAAGCTCTATTCAAACAACTATGTTTTATGTGAACAAGAAAGCATGCTATAAGAAAAAGACATACATATCAAAGGCTAAAAGAAGAGAGAGGACTTGTGCAACAAGATAGTCACAACATTAGAAGAAAAATCCTGCAAAAAAAGAAAAAAAATAAAAGCAGCATGAAGCATACATAGGTCAGGATAGGGATTACCTCCCATTGAACAAGACATCAAACCAGCAAGCCAGCCCATGCACCCTAGTTCCAACAGCTGCTATGAAATGTAGCGGAATATCAATTTCATACAGCTCTTCTTCCTGGAGAATCAAGTACAGCGTAAGCAACTTAAAACTTTCCTGGAGAGGTACCAATAAGTTGATGAAGGACAACAAAGGAAAAAAAACTTTTGAGTATTTATTGACAAATACTTGAGTTTTGATACAGAAACAAAAAGACTTTCAGACCAAAATGGACTTAGTTAAATGCTAAAGAGAAACAAATTTTAAAAATTAAGAAACAAATAACAAGAAGACTACTTCAAAGCTAAACTCATACCTTTATGCAAGTAAAGTCTAGCGTGTGGAATATAGACGGCGAGATCAATAATCTAGGATCAAATGCATCAACCACAGGCTGCACAATAAAACAAGTGAAAGCAACTCCATTTAAAGCACTAACCCAATCAAAAACAAAAATAAACAAACAAGAGCATACAACATATGTACTAAACTACAAATAACAAAATAAGACTAGCATTATATCATGTCATGACCAAAAAGCTGCAGTACCATACACATTCTGAGAAGTGTAGTAGATAAAAACGTATAATTAGAGCCATTAAAAGCCATACATAAAGTAAAAAAGTATACATGGCATACCATAACCATAACTATCAAGCCATGTCCCATCTATTGAATTAGGATTAATTTCATAGTTAGAGTTGGTTTTTTACGACTAGCTTTCAACCTAACATGAACCCTCAACCTTTCTCATCCAGGCTGGGGACTGGCAATGGCAGTTTTTGGGTTAAACATTGCATGCTAAAGTTCTCTAAAACAATGTAAAGTTTTTATTAAGAAAACGATAAGAAAATTACCCTAAATCAAATGTGGCATTTCCTAAAGAAAAATTATCTCCAATAAAATGAAAGAAAACAATTGCAAATTAGAAATGAGAAACTAATTTGCCTCAGAGAACAATTGCAAACTAGAAATGAGAAACTAATTTGCCTCGAAGTACATTATCTTGCCTTCTCTCACAGTAGGCATATACCGTTTGTCTCAGGTAGCAGAACAATGTTTGATACACAAATTATGTATAGAAGTTTCAAAGGAAATCAATCATGAGATCAAAAAATTATGAATAAAAGTTTCCAATCCATGAATACACAAAATGATGCAAATAAGGCACATTACTTTGTTATTCTGTCCTGCTGACAAATATTGTACAAACATTGCCATGAAAATTTCTGATTAGGGCAGTCAAAAAGATAGAGCTTGGATACCAAATTGATGTAGAATAATCAAAATGATAAGGCTCTAGAACCTAAACTTGATTCAAGGTAGTTATGAGAAGGGAGACCTAGGATTTGTCAGGGGGTAGGGTTATATGTAATTAGTGACATGTATAAGCGTATAGCTGCTGGAATTGCAAGAGTTGAGTTTAATGAAAAGTTAATTGTGAAAGTGATATAAAATAAGAAACTAAATTAGGATGTTGGCATTGGACGTAGGAATTTAGGATCTACAGATTAAATTACAACTTGATGGGCTTAAAGGTAAGAATGAGTAAAATTTTGAGTTTGCTAGAATTTTTCTTCAGGTCCGATTTTTAGGTTAAATAGATTTGTTAAGATGAAAATTAATATCAAAAACCAATATGAAATATTAAGAATAGGCTAAACATTCTGAAATCAAAGTCTAGATAAGGATTAGGGGCTTAGATAAGAGATTTAAGGGAGAGGACATTAAGCCGTAGAATATGTATAGAAGATAAGTACAATAGAGTTGGCACTACCACTGGAGGCTTAAAAAGTAGCACCTTGGGTTTCATGGAATCGTCAACATGAAAAGAATAAAGTATCATTGCTGCCTTGGAGAAAGTGGAGAAAATCTTCGAAATTTATTCATAAATCAATGTTAGTTTGGATCTCCCCATATGTGGAGATATCCACTTTCAAATCAACCCCAAACCCATTATGTGCACCCGGCTGAGTTGGCAAACTTGGTGGTTGCGGACAAAAACCAGTGCAGCAGCCCCAATTATCTTGCATGGGATACAGGGGTTCACTCTATAAAGGAGAAGATAGAATGATTGACCAAGGCGGACTAATCTCTCATCAGGGATGTTAGGTGGGTTTGGACTTTGGAGAGTACAAGGTCACTGTACCCACACTTAATTCATTTGAGTTGTCAAAGTCACGTCAAAAAAATGTCACCTAAACCCTGTACAGCTACGGTGATAGAATCCGTGTTCCAATCATGACAAGGAAACCCCGAGATGTTGAGGAATACAATGGGGAAAAAAAACCCAGGAACCAACTACACCACAACCTAAAGACAAGGATCTGAAACAAACTGAGACAGTACCAAAGTCAAACAGCTCTTTTTCAACTGGACTAGAAGGAAACTCAACAAGGAATTCAATAGGAGATAATGGCCTTGCTCTCTAATTCTATTCAGAAGCCCATGATCTCTGCAAACGTGAAGAAAGTTTGGAAGAGCAAGGGAAAATTCAAACAATTTCACAGTTGGCACCAACCATAAGGTTGTAAAGGCCGTTCAGATCTGAGATATTGAATGAAAATTCAGTGGAGGGAGGTGAGAGAGGGAGGGAGTATGAAAAAAGAATGTACCAGGGAACATGAGAAGGTGAAGTAATATTGGACAACAAGAGAGGATAAGAGCCGGACCTATGGCCAATAACACACCAGACAGGCAGACCATGGAGTTACGACATCATACAATGTAATGCCCTAACTCCCCTCTCCTGGGACAACAATCGCTCCTTCCCCTTCCCTTAGGTCTGAACCCCCCCGAGTAGGTTCTCTTGGATATAAAATACAATTGATAGTCATTCTGAGGAGGATCTCGAAGGACAAGCAAAACATCTAACTAAAACTTCTAATCCGAGAAGGCTATTGGTCGTTGTTTAATCCACCTCAGGGAGGAAACAAGAGGATAATATCCTCCTCTCTAGTCCACATGGCCCGGTCTCTATCTGCTCCTTGTTGCTATCTGCTCTGGCAGGATATCCTAGCACCAAAATTCACCCAACTCCCCACTACGCCTTGTCGCATTAACGTCATTCATGGTTGTCTTTCTGAATACCAAGATAAATTTTGAATAATGGTTTGAAAGCGTCATCCCTAAACTTTTCAACAAATCCTCTAGAGTTTCAAGGCTCACCTCCCTGATTGATGTCTCATCAATATGACTCTGTGACACCAGACTCCATTTTGGATATATGTATTCACTGCCCATACATGTCTCAATCCTGCTAGAGATTTCACAGATTTTGACGGTCTTGTCACCCTTACTGCCCTAGAAGCCATCATTTTCCCCTCCATTGAAGAAACAAGAGTTGCATGAATCCATAAAAGAACTCAAGTCACTTTGACTAAAGAGGAAATTATACGGTAACAAAGATCTCGTGACAAGTTGATGCAGACGAGCCCTACATGCAGATTTTCACAGCTGATGGCGTATTTTCATCCCCTCCGGAGATCCAGGAAGCCGATCGCCAATCCGTCTGCATCAGTGGAAAGCTCGTTCGATGATCTATGACTTTGATTTTTATTTCCTGTCGATCCGACTGACGGATCTGGACTTATTTATGTTTTTATTTCTGGTTTGGGTAGGTGCGAGCCATGTTCGCATCCGGTTCGAGCCACAGATGCCGAACTGACTCGTTTCTATGTTAGGTTTTTAGCCGTAGGATCGTAAGACGACTTAAATCTCAATGGATGAGATTCAAAGGGAGATCAAACCCTAAACCCTAGCCAACCGAACCCCCTCACCCGGCCGACTTCCCTTTCCCTCGGACAGACCCACGCGGGCACGCCTTGGGAAGCGTGCCCGCGTCCTCCTCTCTCCCTACCCGCGCGGACCCCTCTCTCTCCTTTCCTTTTATGTTTCTTGATTGTTTTCCCGCTATAAATCCTAAAAACCCTAATTGCAAATGGACGATGAATTGAATTGAAACCCTAGACGGAGAAGCGAGATCGCTTGTTCAACGTATCTTCCGAAGAATCATCCTGCATCCAGTCTTCTTCTTCCCTCCGCAAGCTTCTACCTCGTCGCCACGCCTTCGTCTACGACTTCGCGGGAGATCGACGCGGAGATCATCCATCCTTCAAAGATCACATCGTCTCGGCTTCTTCAACCTCTTCTTCTGGACCACGCCTCCTCTTCCGCCCCTTCATCTGCAACAACGGAATTCCTGTTAGCGGCCGGCATTGACCAAAGCACGGTTTGGAATCGTCCCCCGATACTTCCATGTGATAAATTTCTTTTTCCAACCGGCCTTATTGCTGAATTTAAGTTAGGGTTCCAAATATTTGGTTTTCTGGAGAATCTCATCCATTAGGATTTTCTCGCTTAGATCTATGCTTGTTCTTTGATACTTTGGCTTATTTATTTGATGTTATGTTAGTCTATGTTGCTGGGATTGTTTATTAAAATCTGAAATTGATCATTGTCTTGTCAGTTTTATGTACTTCGTTAAATTAAATATGTTTGGGCATGAATGAATGATGATCCGTGATCATAGACTTTGCTGAAATTTGATTCATACGTGCAGAATTTATGTCTTTAATTGTTTAAATTTCAGCACTTGAAACTTTTTTAAGCATCCGCATCACATCAAGTTGGTATCAGAGCGCACTAGTCGTCGCGTTCTTACGCAATGGCCGGTCCTCTTGCATCATTTGCATCCTTGTGTGCTTGCTGAAATTTTTTTTTTATTTTCCCTCTTTTCATTTTAGTTTGTGTCTTGTATTAATTAGGAAACTAGCATCCCGTGAGCGCATCCATATTAGGATCACCTTTCTCTCTAAGGTGAATCGATAGCATCTTCTAGAGAATCTAGAATGGCTGGACCTTCTCTACCCCGTACTTGGCAAGATGCCTTTACAAGACAGCAAGAACACATGGATAGGCTTCAGACCCAGATCGAAGCCTTGACCTTGGCCTTCACCACTTCTCAAAATCCACCTCGACCCCATCGAGAGCACAGGACTAGAGCGTCTCCAGAGCGTAGTGAGTTAGATCTTGAGTCAGGAGGTGACAGCGTCAGTTCCTCTGACGGGTCTGATAGGCGGAGTAGAAAAACTCATAGGAAAGCGGAATCCCATTGGGGCTGGGATCAGGGTATAAAAATCGAAATTCCTGAGTTCGAAGGTAGGATGGACCCTGAAGAGTTCCTAGAGTGGGCCAAGAGAATCGACCAATATTTTGAGTGGAAGGAAATTCCCCGCGACAAGCAAGTCAAGTTTGTTAGTCTCAAACTGAAAGGTCATGCACTGATCTGGTGGAAACAGTTGCAGACCACTAGGGGTAGAAAGGGAAAAGATAAGATTTCCACTTGGACCCACATGAGGGGAAAAATGCAACAGAAGTTCCTCCCTTCTGATTTCAAACAAAGTGTGTTCCAAAAATTCCAAGACCTGCGACAAGAGCACAAATCGGTGGATGATTACACCAATGAGTTCTACAAGCTCCAAGCACGCAATGATCTGCATGAAGATGAAGAGCAGAGCGTCGCTAAATATGTCCATGGTCTTAAGCCCTCAATTCAAGAGGTGGTGTCCCTTCATGACTTGTATCAGGTCAGTGATGCACACCGTCGGGCTAAGAAAGTTGAGTCTCACCACTCCCAATCTGCGTCCCGACGATATGACAACACTAGGGCACCATCCGGATCTATTAGTAGACCATTCCCTGGACCTTCCCCTGTAGCTGGTACAGTTCCTACACCCATTAAGAAGGGTAAAGGAGTCTTAGGACCCAACCCGAGCATAATAAAGTGTTTCAAGTGCAACCAGCCGGGTCACAAGTCAGCTGATTGTCCTCGACGTCAATTCCATCCACAGATAAATCTTGCGGATAATGAAGAGGATAGTCATGAGTCTGAAGGCGAAAACTTCAATGAGTTAGTCTTGGAGGGAGATGATGTGACTGCACCACTATTAGTTATTCACCAGTCTCTATCACCCCAGGCACCTAAAGCGTTACTACCCCACGAGCTTTGTGGAGGACCCCCAAAGCCACATTGTAAGAACCAGAGGTTCGAGCTGTTTCGAACAATCTGCACTGTCAATGGCATGGACCTTTGTGTCTTGATAGATGGAGGTTGCACCACCAATTTAATCAATGAAAGGGTAGTTAGGAGCAAGAAATGGAAAGTCAAACCATTGGCTCACCCTTACAAAACATCTTGGCTAGACAACACCACGAGCAAACTAGTGACTCATTGTTGTTTGGCAAAGTTGTCGATTGGGCTATAATATCGAGACGAGGTTTGGTGCGATGTCCTTCCTTTAGAAGTTGCTGATATTATCCTTGGGCGTCCATGGCAGTTTGACCGCGATGCACTACATCACGGAAAAGCCAACACCTATACTTTCCTTAAGGACGGCATCAACGTCACATTATGGCCCACGTGCTTTAGAAGACACCGTTCCCACGCACCTCAAACTCTTCTGAATCAGAACCCTCCCATACCACCATTCGCAGATAATCTAGTAGGGTGTTCATCTGATTCACTAACAATTGAGAAAGGATTAGACAACATCTTGCATTCCATCGCATGCACATCGCATTTAGAGTCTGTAGGCATCCATGACACTCGTATTCATCATTTGCCTGACATCTTTACATTCACAGACCATTCATATGTGCATCCATATTATCGTCCAAGTGTTGACTTAAACATTACAGAAGCTTTTGCCACGTTTAGTCACTTTTCGATGCAGAGTACTTATGAGCCATGCTTTCAGATTTCAAAAAGCCCATCATTTTTACTTTTTCAAAGTCATAACAAGTGGCTTGATGAGTTATTTAATTTCTTATTTTATTCACTGCATCCAGACAATGATTGCATGACATATCTTCTTGGTCTAGAATCCACTTGTTTTGCCACGTGCGCAGGCCACTTTGAGCAACACATATTGCACCCGCACCCCATGGCCTTTCAAAGAAATCATAGCTTATTGCGCAAGCCGATGACCCGCAACACATTATGCTCCCGCGGCCTTTCCTTTCATATGTCTTTCGAATTTCATGTCAATCTATATTCCTATTATCACATGAAATTATCTGGATATCTTGACGATCTTTTCGTGCTGAGGAGGATGTTGGTTTTGGCTTTCAGGTCTTCGCTTGGCGTTGTTGGGCAGGGGATGCCGGATGAAGTCGCTGCGTACTTGAGGCTGATTACTTGGCCACCGGACCCGGGAGAGCAGTTGGAGCAGATGCAGAGGTTGCGGCTACTTCCAGGAGAGCCCCCACCGGATCCAGGACCCTACTCGACAGGAGTCGAGTTCTTTTGAGTCCGGGGGACTTGATGCAGACGAGCCCTACATGCAGATTTTCACAGCTGATGGCGTATTTTCATCCCCTCCGGAGATCCAGGAAGCCGATCGCCAATCCGTCTGCATCAGTGGAAAGCTCGTTCGACGATCTATGACTTTGATTTTTATTTCCTGTCGATCCGACTGACGGATCTGGACTTATTTATGTTTTTATTTCTGGTTTGGGTAGGTGCGAGCCATGTTTGCATCCGGTTCGAGCCACAGATGCCGAACTGACTCGTTTCTATGTTAAGTTTTTAGCCGTAAGATCGTAAGACGACTTAAACCTCAATGGATGAGATTCAAAGGGAGATCAAACCCTAAACCCTAGCCAACCGAACCCCCTCACCCGGCCGACTTCCCTTTCCCGCGGACAGCCCCGCGCGGGCACGCCTTGGGAAGCGTGCCCGCGTCCTCCTCTCTCCCTACCCGCGCGGACCCCTCTCTCTCCTTCTTTCCTTTTTTGTTTCTTGATTGTTTTCCCTCTATAAATCCAAAAAACCCTAATTGCAAAGGGACGATGAATTGAATTGAAACCCTAGACGGAGAAGCGAGATCGCTTGTTCGACATATCTTCCGAAGAATCATCCTGCATCCAGTCTTCTTCTTCCCTCCACAAGCTTCTACCTCGTCGCCACGCCTTCGTCTACGACTTCGCGGGAGATTGACGCGGGGATCATCCATCCTTCAAATATCACATCGTCTCGGCTTCTTCAACCTCTTCTTCTGGACCACGCCTCCTCTTCCGCCCCTTCATCTGCAACAACGGAGTTCCTGTTAGCGGCCGGCATTGACCAAAGCACGGTTTGGAATCGTCCCCCGATACTTCCATGTGATAAATTTTCTTTTTCCAACCGGCCTTATTGCTGAATTTAAGTTAGGGTTCCAAATATTAGGTTTTCTGGAGAATCTCATCCATTAGGATTTTGTCGCTTAGATCTATGCTTGTTCTTTGATACTTTGGCTTATTTATTTGATGTTATGTTAGTCTATGTTGCTGGGATTGTTTATTAAAATCTGAAATTGATCATTGTCTTGTCAGTTTTATGTACTTCGTTAAATTAAATATGTTTGGGCATGTATGAATGATGATCCGTGATCATAGACTTTGCTGAAATTTGATTCATACGTGCAGAATTTATGTCTTTAATTGTTTAAATTTCAGCACTTAAAACTTTTTTAAGCATCCGCATCACATCACAAGTTGATCAAGCTAGGGGATCAAAACATGTCTTACTTTCAGTGCATAGCTAATGACTGAAAGAGGAGGAATATTATTCATGAGCTTTCAATCAGAGTGATTAATTATAATTCTACAATAGATATTCTCTGGTGAGTTTCTGCCCATTTCTACAATAGAATAAAATTCAACTTCGGAAGATTATTGACCCCAGTCATACTCGACATGCACTGAACGTCTGAAAGGAGATGGAGCACTAGGTCCAAACAGATTTCCATTGTTTTTGTTCCACAAATTCTGAAAGGAAGTTAGCCCAAATTTGTTTAGACTTCGCAAAGATTTATTCATACAGGTATTAATTATTCTTGATTGTTTTTAGAGCAAATTACAAAAACCTTCCCTGAACTATACACCTCATTTCAAATTGGTCCCTCAACTTTTTTGCCGAACAATTTGATCCCTGAACTATGCTCCATCTTTTCATTTAGTCCCCCTCTATCAATTTTTATTTTGAAAATACACTTATCCTAGTAAGTATAAGTTAAATAATCTAAAACAATTTTGAGTCTAATTGGAAATTGATAAGAGTATTTTTGGGATAAAATATGATGGAAGGGGCTAAATGCAAATGGAGCATAGTTCAGGGATCAAATTGTTCACAAAAAAAGTTTGAGGGACCAAAATGAAATGTGATGTATAGTTCAGGGAGGTTTTTGCAATTTTCCCTTGTTTTTATCCTGAACAAAAGAGCAGACTCTATAACATATTTTCGCTCTATCAGTCTATCTAATTGCCTAAATAAGATTGTTACAAAGGAACTCTTCAATAGACTTGCCTATGAGATGAATGAGACCATCAATCCAACGGACCAACGTAGACTGCCTTCATCAAAGGTTGAAATATTCTAGATTGTTGCTATGGCCTAAGCATCATTTTCACCGAATGATACTAGAGAAGAAGACATGCTACTAAAGATGGACTTGGGAAGGCATTCGACAAACTTTACTAGTTTCTTGATTCAGGCGTTTAAATCAAAAGGATTCTCAGACACTTGGATTAATTTGACCTAGGCATGCCTATCAAATTCTAAGCTTCCTCACACTATGAATGGGGAGAATGGTAATCACCTTCGGATGGGGCGGTGTCTCAAGCAAGGATGTTCCCCTCTTCCCTTTTCTTTACCTCCTAGCTATTGATGCTTTTGACTCGATCACTCAATACACACTCGTGACCCCAGGTGGCCGACCATGGGCTTAAAGCCCAGATTTTTCTTGTTGCATTATTTGACTTTTACCGACCCCACTTATTCCCTAAAAGACCTAAGAGCTCCCTCTAAACATCCCAACTTACTTTTTTTTTGACCAAAATCCCTCCAAAACCATAAATTTGGTGAAAACCTAATTTCATTCCTAAGACTAGATTTGTTTATCCTTTCCAATCTTCTTTACAAACTATTACTTTACTTGGTTGGGTTTGACTAGAGACATTTTGTGACACTACCAACGAGAGCTAGCGCCCAAGGAAGGATTGAATCTTTTGTAAGAATCAACCAAATCCACATTATTTTTTCTATTAAGCCTTTTTTTTTTCAAGAATCGTCTAAGATCTTTGTTGTTTTTTCGGTTTTCAAACATTTGCTCTCTTTTGCATTGTTATATAACTTATATAGTTATATTTGTCTTAGTATTAAGAAAAATGTGATCCGGGGAGGGTATCTCGAGGAGGATAGGTCTGTGGAGGGAGGAGATATTTACAATATGTTATCATCTTATGTTAATCCATGCTATTAAGAACTCTTTTTGACTTTTTGGTGAGATATTTCAATTCTTTACTCATTAGTTTTTGGGGGGAGATTTTAGCTGATGTTATGCTTATGCTATTCAGTTGATGTTATGCTTATGCTATTCCGTTGATGTTATGCTTATGCTATTTGAGGATATTTGTACTATTTATCAGTTTTTTGTCAGAGATTTTAGTTGATGTTATGCTTATGCTATTCAGTTGATGTCATGTTTATGCTATTTGAGGATATTTGTACTCTTTATCAGTTTTTTTTTATTGTGTTTTTTTATCTTGTTTTACTTAAATACCTTATACTTAGATCAATTTTAATGTGAGGAAAGGGGGTCCACTAGGCCCACCTAGAAAACTTGGAAAATGCAGTCAAAAGCCTAGGCACACCTAGGCGAAGGCGCACCCCTTGCACCTGGCTGATACTGAGCTTTTGGCTGTATAGATCCTACACATGTGCATTGACAAGATACAACTGAAAATGTATAGAAAGCTTTAAAAATCCAATCATAATTGAATAGGGAAAGAAAAAAAAAAAGAATCAAATCCACTAGATGATAGCAAAAAGTGATATTCATGCTCATAAAATTGTAATTGGAAAAGAAAAAGAAGATAATCACTGCCATGTGGCTGCATTATTAATTTGTTTATCAAATTAGATTATAGATTTGACTCTGTGTAGTAACCATACCTTCTTACCCACAAGAATGATATGCTCGAATAGTGTTAAATGAGTTAGGTCACAGTTCTAGCTAAGTTAAGCGACAGTAGTTTCTGATGCATATGCATGGCTATTTTAAATTAGTGATGATTAGACAGGCCTTAGACAACTATACCATATAAGGTGATGACAAAGTGTTCTAGAACAAAAATAGAATGGTATGTCATTGTCTCTTATTGAGTGCAATAGAGCATGAAATAAAAATGGCGTGCATTGACTATAGTCAGCTAACAGATCAACACAAAGGGATACAAAAAGTAGAAACCAAGAGTACTATCAAAATCAGACATTTTAGTGACATCAACTATGAGTTTCAACTGATTCAGATTTCAATCATACAAGAAAGAAAATCTGATGATGTAATAATTCTGCTACCAAGTTACAAAATAGTGGCAAGATAAACCTGAGAATAATATCCCTGAAAAGCAGATCCATATAATGGAGTGAGATCAACCCCATAATAGTTTTGTTGCTGCCAGAAAAGTGCCTGAAAGTATTTCATATAAACGTTAGGTGAAACTATGTCAGGGTTTCAATAGTTACAAATGAGACAAACAATAGCAATTATTTGTAATGAATTCTTAAGGCCGAACAAAATAAAAAGACCCAATATATAATTGTACAACTAAGCATCCATAAAGCCAAATGAGAAAAATTAAATTGATACCAGTTCTACATAATGAGGGAATAATAAGAGATTGAACATACTAATTATTTGAGCGTGCATGCATGGCCACAGAAATGAAGATTTCCTATCCATCATAAATGATTCATGTTCCTAAAGCGTCCAAGGAACCAGTACACATGCGTATGAAATCCTATAGAATCGATGCATGCATATCACGCTGCGCAAGAGGTAAATTGAGAAGAAAAAAAATTGTCATCCCAGAGGGCTAAAAATGCGAGCACTGCCTATGAGAATTATAAAATAATAGAAAACTTTTACTGAGGAAACAGCATCTCCAGACATAGCAATAAATTTCAAAACTCAAAAAATATCTCTCGCTACCTATGTAACAATCTCATCGAGCTGTCAATTTAAGTTGTCTATCACATTGACATTAGAGGATACCATCTCGCAAGCAAGACACTGTACTCCTAACCAAAGAGGAGAAATTTGGCATAATTGTGGAACTCAAAGGAAAAAAGACTCGACACTTAGTGTATTAACAATACATCAATCACATAATATTTTTTTAAGGGTGTAAATTGGGGTGATGGCAATACCATTTTATGGAGCCCCTCAGTGCATGAAAATTTGGTGACCTTTTGCCTATAAAAACATGAAATTTGCATGATCATAAAACAAAGTGATCTCTCTGCAAAAATGGTTGTATACATGGTTTTAAATAACAAATTTTGAATAACTAAGTGAAAGTTTTTTATTTTTACGTGTCTAACAGAGAAAAGGATTAAGTTTCTAATAGTATATTTTTTCGATTGAACTCGCCAAAAAATTCTACCGAAATCACCGACAAATCACCTGGCGGAAGTGGGAAGTCGCCATCCTCATCGACGCCCATAGTCACTGCATCATACGATCAGAATGGGCTTGCACCATCGATGCGCACTTCACCTCTGCGTCCCATAGCCGGTCACCACCTGCCTCAATCCCAAGTTGACACCGGCCTCTCTTCTCTCTCATTGTTCACTTTCACCCATCTCAAACCCTAAGAGCTATCAAAACCTTAAACCATGCTCCCCTATACCTGTTTTAATTAGTTGGGTTAAATTCAACTTCTTAAAACCCATTAAATCCATCCAATTTGCCTTACAACACACATCAAACCTATTTAATCCAACAACTATTTAACTTAAGCCAAAACCATCAACAATTTGAACCCGACCCACTAGGTCCAAAACATACCCAACTAGCTTTTATGCCATGTCCTAATACCCGGACGTTGGATTCGTCCAACCTTGGTGTTGTTTCGAAGCCCTCGAAGAGTCTACTCATTTGGAAACATCCTTGCATATTTTCACAAAGCCCATAAATCGAGATATCGAGATTTGACCATTCCATAGAAAGAGCAAGACATTTCAACGTACATTAAAAGGGGGGGGGCAGAAGGAGACGAGGAAGATGTAGACAAGAAGCCGAAGAACACCACGAGCAAGGTGACGATGAACGAAGGATGAACTTTCTCCATGATCTCTAAGTCATAATCAATCTCCAACATCCATTCCTTTTTCCAATCTAGGGTTTGATGTCTTTTTATAGAGGAGGAATCACCAAAAGAGACAAAAGGGAAGAAAGAAATACAAGAGGGCAGTGGCCTCTTGTTTCTCATGAAATAAAATCCCATAAGGACTCATTGCTGCACAGAAAAAGGAGACACGGGGTGGGTGTGATGCACACGTGAAAGGAGATAGAATAGGGGGCTACAACTTTTTTTTCTTGGGAAAGAAGGCCCCGCGCGGGGTGCGATTCCCTAATGGAAAAGGAACGACAGGGGGAAAGTTGTGTGCTTCTATTTAACGGGAAAATAAATCTCGTGTGGCTTTGTCATGCTAAGGGCACCCCAAGGACATTTAAAATTACACCCTATATACTTTTATAAGTTGTTATGGGCACCCCAATAGTTGAATAAAATGTGTTTTGGCTTTAAATGGCTAGCTAGCTTCACTGTCGGATGCATTATCCGTTGTCCCATGTCATCTTGCATGACACAATTTTATTCATCCACTTTAAATAATAAGCGGCCAACCCAAATAGTCTAATCGGATGCGACAACCCCGCACCATAGGCTAGTAAACAAATGAACATAGCATAAGCTAGCAAACAAATAAAAGTTGTAACTAATAATTTGATCGTCCGATTTTTGCCCAGAGAGGCAGAGACTGGTGATGGAACCAAAAAAATAAACGCGTTAGAAACAAAAACATAAAAATAAAGATAAATTGTTCTTGGTAGAAAGAGGCTACATTACACACTTTCACCATTCAAAACAAAATGTCATGCATTAGTGACAGTCTTAATCCTAAATGTTAACCTTCAGCAAAACCTTACGAAGGGAAATAAATATTTTTGATGCCTCCAAGGAGATTCTAGGGACTAGCATGTGATGACTAGCACAACTCTAAATGGTCCATGATCACTCAACACTTCATGAAAAGAAGGGCATGTTGCAATTATGTTTCCCACAATAATGCTCGTCAGCCTAAATCTATTTTTCGTTATTATTATTAGGTTGTGAACAAATAAATTTACTTATAGAGATTGATGGTTGGCTACTTGTACGATGAATTGATGAAAATAATGCAAATCTCGTCTAGTGGTAGGTAATCTCAAAGGAATAATGGATTATGTAATAATACAAAAAAGATAAATTCCAGCAAGTACCTTATTTGCAATTTCAACATAAAGATATTCATCAGTAAATGGTGCCATGTGTATCCTACAAGAATAGCAAATTGACCACGTAAGCCCCAGTTCACAAGAAGAAAATATTTGAATATAAAAGAACAAGCAAATTAAAGAAGTTAGAATAGGTCCATCATTGGAGCAAATAGAAATAAAAGAACATGTTAAAACCGAGAATACAACAAGCAAAAGATGAATGAGAAAAGAAAAGTAATAATCCAGTACCAAGAGCCAACAGGGTTACAAAGAAAAGCAAAAGATGAATGCCAAATACAGTACCAAGAGCGAACAGGGTTACAAAGAAAAGCAAAAGATGAATGAGAAAAGCAATAATCCAGCAGCCTTATGACCTTATGAATCAGATAAATAAAAAATGGCATCTATCGCCACCAGTGAATTATCCCTCCACGGGGCAGGTAGGATTTCTCCAAACACTGCACCCTGGCATTCAGATGCCAGTCTTTAGAGCCTCAGGTACTGTGGTTGGCTCCCAGGGTGGTGATGGGATTCAAACTCTCTCACTAGATGAAAATGAGGTTAATATCCATTATAATGATACACTAATTGTGTAACTAAAAAAATCAGAAAGAATGTGGGGAATCTAAGCAGCTGCAGAAAAGGTGCACACAGTGGACAATAATCGCAAATGTCAAACAATTTGCAGCAGTAAAATACAAAAAGCATTAGCACTGTGTTCCCAATCTGCATCTATATTACAATGAGCATCAGAGTAACGAAGGACTGAGCTATAGAATGGTTGTCACGAGCCAATATAAAAAAGAAGGCACACAAACTAATGTATACCTAACTTAATGTTGCAAGATAGATATGCAATTTTAGGGCCAAAAATGATCTCTGAACTGTTTAGCATCATCATCATCCAAGCTATATCACATGAAAATGGGGTTGACTATAGGGAAGGTTGAGGAATTTTCTGACCAGCAGTCAACCCCACGTCAAATATCAAAGAATGGTGCTGAAACATGACCGAGGCAACTTGGCAAGATAGGTGCGTGCGAAGAAACCTAAAAGGCCAATTGATTGATAGGTAGACCGACCTTATTGGTTACACAATACACAGTTTAGCTCGTACAACAAGGGAGCAACTCTCCCATAGTCCCCTACACTAGGAAAGAGTCTAGAAGTAGAGGGTAGAGGGCAATATTTGATATAGGAAATTGCAATATCTCTATGGCCTATATTAAAAGTCAAACAACTGAAATGATACAACCTTCCCTTATATGAAATTATAAAAACACTGACAATGCATATGAGCAATAAAGGTGGTGTGACAATACTATTCCTGGAGATCAATCATTTCCCCACAACAATCAACATATTTTCAACCATTGATCAGAAGCATGCTGGCCACGGAAGAAAAGCAAAGCCCAAAGCATTTTCTTTCCTTAACGGATTAATTAAAATGCCTGAACATATAGAGCATATTAATATAACCCACCATAACCATCAAGCCATGTCCCATCTTCTTGGAGTAGGCTTAAGCAAGGTTCGAAATCTCCATTTCGGTTGAAATTTCGACCCTTTGGATATGGAAATATTTCGTAAAAATATTTCGATAGTGTGGAAATATCACAATTTTATAGAAATGGTGGAAATATTGATTTTTTAAGAAAGTTTTTAGTGAAACTTTGGATAATCATAAACCAAGTATAGATACACACTTTCGAACACTTAAATAATATTTGTACCCTATCTAGGGGTGTAGAGCTTAACATAGCATGTATTCAATATATTGAGTCTATGAGTCTTATGCAATCTTGTTTGGTTTGGATTTGATATATATTTTCCAAATGCTTTTTAATCTCTTTTGTGGATAAAAATATTTTCAAAATAAAGATTAGCTAATTGTTAAAATAATGTTTCAAACGATTTTGAAAGCGGACTTAAAACAAGAAATTTATGCAAGTTTGAAATTATGCAAAAATTATACCGAAATGTGAAAAACTGTTTTTTTTTTTACCAAGTCTGAAAAAAAGAGTTTTTATATAGGAAACTTTTTATTCATTCAAAATTTCCTAAAACAGACCATGGTTTTCTAGATGCACTTGTAGTTCTACTTCTACATCTTGTGAAATTTTTTGAGCTAAAAAGAAGTTGATTTAATCACTTTTCTCACCATTCGGATTTTATAAAAAAACCCTGAAAATTGTTTTCTCCTACTAAAACTGAAAGTACAATTTTTTATTCCTTTGGTTTTTGATTTTTTTGATATTTTTATTGAAATCAAATAGGGGGGTATTTACTTATTTATATGTAATAACTTAAAGTAAATGGAGAAAATAAAAATTAAGGAAAAAAACATATTCTTTAAGTTATTATATGTAAATAAGCAAATACCCCCCCCCCTCCCAATTTTATAACTAGTCAGTCCCACAATTTTGATGTCATTTCGTGAAATTTTTCGATATTTTTGCGAAATTTCGACCAAATCTCTGAGTGTTCCGGCTGATATCGCGATATCTCGAGAAATCATTACAGTTTCTATGTCGTTCGATTTTGTATGCCGGATTTCGAGGCGAACTTTCAACTAATCGATATATTTCGCAAAATTTCACAAAATATATTGATTTTTAGTACCTTGGGCTTAAGTAGTACGTAGTGATAAAGTAGTGGTAAAGTTTTACCTAAGGATTGCCCTTTAAGATATAATTCAAAGTTTCATGAGAACTAATGGGGTAAGGCATTCTCAGGAGATGACAAATTTATCTCACACACTACTACGGATAATCTCCTCATACACTACGATGACTCAAAAGAGTAGGCAAGGAATATAATTGTTCATCCAGTAATTAATACTCTAATATTTAATTAATTTGAAGGAATCAAGTTGGTTTAACAACTAATTTAGGAATCTTAGACATATAATAACAAATAATTATTTAAAATGGCTTATTATATATCTGCCTCTATATATTTTATCTATGCAAAGACTAGAATTATCTAATTATACAGTATGTGCCTACTTCCAAATAATCCCGTTCGAGCATCCTAAAAACAATTAGCAAACCTATGTATAGGAGCATCTTAACTATTATATTCTTCGGAGTATCATAACATTGAAAAAGTCAATAAATTTAAAAGCACACCATCCTTTTTTGATAGATACACTTATTGATGTAGGAGCACGTAGCAATTTATTACAGCTGAACCGTTTTGGGCTTCCCCACGAAGATCCAAGAGGCCCACCGGTGATTTGTTCGCTTCTTTAGAAATATCTTTTATCTTTATGTTGACCGTTGGTTTTTATTTCATCATTTTCATGTTGATTCGACTTGTGGATCTGAGATATTTCAGTTTTATTTCTGGTTTGGATAGGAGCGACTGTGTGAGCCATGTTCGCACCCGGTTCGAGCCATAGAGGGTGAATTGACTCATTTATATGTTCAATTGATGGCTTTGGATCTAACTTAAGATCCCCTCCAAAACATACTAGATGAAGCCACGTCAACAAAGAGAAAAAAGGGGGGAAATTATTTATAAAAAAAAACATTGCTCCCAAGAGAGGTCGTACGAACTGTACAGGGTTTCTCGGGAACCACACCATATATAGTCATCGTTTTCTCTCTGTCTCTCTCATTCTCTCTTCTGCTATTTCTTTCTTCTTTCCTTTTGTAAGTAGGGTTGATCCAAGGGTTTTCTTTTCTCCATTCGACGACCATGAGAAAAACCTTGATGGCCGCTTCTTATAAAAGGAATGAAATTTCTGCACTTGAGGATGATTGAAATTTTATGAGAAAAACCACTTCTTCAAGAAGTGTGTTATCGCTTGTTTGGGATTTTCATCGACTCTCTTATCGGCTTCTCATCTCTTCTTCTGGTCAACAAGCTTCTACTTCCTTGCCTGCATTCATTCTTCTTTCGATGAGATATCGACGTCAGTAGACTTCTACCTAGGGACCATTTGACTTGGCTTCTTACCCCACTATGGTACAAGGTGATCGAAGAAACTCTACAAATAGGGGACCTCCACCATTGTGAAAGGGGTTTTCGAAATTTCAGGGGAATGGAGGGGATAATTCTTCTTTTTCGAGAGTTCATATTGAGAGAGAGAGAGAGAGAGAGAGCTAAGTTTGTTGATGGATCTGAGAAGGTTGAACTTTTCTGAGAGTGAAATTTCGCGCTCAGATTTATCCCCGTGATGTTTTCCTTCACATCATGTGAAGTTTTTCACACATTAAATTTTGTGTCTTAGTTGTTTCCCGTGATTGCAATTCCTTTCTGCCTCTTTGATGTAGATTTTGGAGAGATTGAGGGAATAACTTGCAAATTTTTCCCCACACTAATGAATACTTCATTTTGTGGGGACAAATCACAACTACAAATGTTTCTGTTTTTGTTTCATCGATTATTTCTCATTCCATTCGATTCCTCTGTACATGTCTTTCAACAAGGATCTGATACTCTTTCAGAAAACATTCATCAAGCCCATTACAAATAACAACGTATCTCATCGAGATATTAAGGGAATAAGCAGTACGGCTTAAAATATGCAATGCTCTAGAATGAAGCTACAAATGTTTCTGTTTTTGTTTGATCGATTATTTCTCAGTCCATTCGATTCCTCCGTACATGTCTTTCAACAAGGATCTGATACTCTTTCAGAAAACATTCATCAAGCACTAAAAAAATAACAACGCATCTCATCGAGAATATTAAGGGAATAGGCAGTACGACTTAAAATATGCCATGCTCTAGAATGAAGCTAAGTGTAGAATCGGCACTAAATTACTAATTATTATTAGCACAAGGAATAATGTGAAGCAAATTGATACACCTTTTGAAAACATAGAGTGACATTTGATAAAAAAAAATGCAAACTGAATGGAAAAACTAAAGGGGTGCATGACATTATCGCATCCAGATCTACTATAATCTATCAATCACTAAGCTGAAATTCAGATGTCTTCTTTTTGTTCCTCAATGAGCCTTTTATGGAACTAAAAGCACTAGTGTGTCTCTATCCACAATTTGCCAAGTCATGTCTGAATTTGCAAGATCAAATTATTTTCTTTGCTGCTTAAAGAAGTTCAGAATATATAAAGAGAGATACAAGCATGGTCGTATTAACAAGAGTTGCAAGTGAATTGCAAAATACAGGTGTTGCCAAGTATGAGTTTCATGTAACAAATACATGTAGAAACTAGAAACTAGTCTACATCTACCAACAGCTTAATAAAGTTGCCTGAGATCATACATCTTGTGCACAAACAAAAGCACATGCAAACTAACAAGTAATCGAGTTTTGAAGAATGAGGTGTTTTCAACCCATACACACCTTCCAGTTGATGGAAACATTTTTCCATTAGGTACAAGGAATCGATCTCTTGCAATGACATATGTTTCCAACATCCTTTCATTGACCAATAAGGTGCCTGTAAAGTTTTTGCTATCATATATACTGACCCTCATACCATATTAACTCTATGTACAATACCTATATGTTAATTCTTCCAAGAAAATTTCAACTAGCATCTACTCTACGAGTAAAATATTACCGTCACAGCCAGTAAAATGAAAAAAGAAAAAACCATGATTAAGTAAAAAGAAAGAGAATATGAATATGTATTAATTAACCAATTCCTTATGAACCATAATTAGACAAAGATCACTAGAATACATGGTGGACTTATATTCAGAAAGATATAAATTTGAAATGGACCACTCATTAGTAAGCTAAAATTGAAGCAGACAAATTTTGCACAAAATGAGTCAGTTAACTGACAGTATAAGTTAAAGAGTTCAAGACTAATGTATTATATCTGCTGTTATCACATATAGTCTGGTGGCCCTAACCACTCTTCAAAAACCCATAATTCAGACTTGACTCGAAAGTTCACCGAGTCAAGTAACTCAGAGACTCAACTCGGGGGACTCGGTATATATATATACATATATATATATATATATATATATATATATATATATATATATATATATATATATATATATATATATATATATATATATATATATATAGGGTCGGGATCCAGAAACACGCTATTTTGCCACAGAGTTAGACACGCATCTCCAAAACCCTAGATAGAGGTTTCAAAATTTATTGATTTTTTGTGAGGATTATAACCTTGCCTTAGATAGCACATCAACAAAAAATCAGCACATTCTAAAACCTATAGACTAATCAAATATTCCCTTCAATTTAAATGTTAAAATGAACAGTCGATAAAGCACTTTAGATTTGATGCACCTAAAGAGTTTAGAATGTGCTGATTTTTTGCTGATGTGCTATCTAAGGGTAGTTGATCATCCTTACAAAAAATCAACAAATTCTAAAACTTCTATCTAGGGTTTTGGATGATGCGTGTCTAACTTTGCGGCAAAGTAGCGTGTTTCTCGATCCCGACCCATATAGGGTCGGGAAACAGAAACACGCTATTTTGCCACAGAGTTAGACACGCATCTCCAAAACCCTAGATAGAGGTTTCAAAATTTATTGATTTTTTGTGAGGATGATGCGTGTCTAACTTTGTGGCAAAGTAGCATGTTTCTCGATCCCGACCCACATATATATATATATATATATATATATATATATATATATATATATATATATATATATATATATATATATATATATATATATATATATATATGTGTGTGTGTGTGTGTGTGTGTGTGTGTGTGTGTGTGTGTGTGTGTTTAAATCTCAAAATAGTAAATAGCCCGAGTAGTTCCCGATTCGGACCGAGTCTGCCCGAGTTGTGACTGGTCTAAGTTTCCAGCCGAGTTGAGTCAACTCGGGCGAGTCGAGTCGAGTTGGACCAAGTTTTGGTACACTGGTTTCCGCATTTAAGGCTCCCAAGATTCAATGTAAACTAGTTGGCCTGATAACATTAAGAGTGTTGGAAATATGAAGCGAACTTTAAGTAGAGAATGTCGGAATGAAGTCTAATAAATACAGTTAGATGACTTCCACGGTTACACCATAATGAGGCTACACCACTTTTCTAAGGTGTGTGTAACTATATACATTATGACACTCAGTATAGGACTCCTATAAAGACATAACAAGTCCAATATGTCCACCAATCCCACCAGACAAGCATATCAATATAGACCTATCTCAAAATCTAAGTGAATTCACCATGATTATGCCATGACAACGAAAAATCACTAGGGGAAGCAGCAAATCTTTCGATGAAAAAAAAAGGAATACAAGGAATCAAAGATTGTAGTGAAGTCTGAATAAACATGACCTCCAAAGCCTCCAAAATCGAAACTGAAGATGAAGATTCCAAAAAAGTCGCAGAATCCATAAGATGAAGAAAAATATACATATGTACAAAGTTGTGTGGCACTATGGCACATGTCTTCAACAACCCTACTCACAATCAGGATGACTCCATTAATTTTACATGAATATGACAAACCAACTCCAAATCAGAAGTGGTACCAAATCCATCAAGGACAAAAGAGATGGCATAGTGCAACTGTGCAAGTCAACTGAACGACCAGAGGAGTCCAAAAAGGTTGCCTCCAAAGTGCAAGATAGATACACAATGCCACACGGATGATGACATGCCACATGCAGAAGTGTCACCAACTGCCAAAATACAAGAGAAGTCGCTTAAGATGCACCAGAGAAAAGCATAAAAACATCTAAATATAACATATACACGAAATACAGATGTGCCCGAGAAGTCTCGGTAGATACAAATTTGATGCATATGATGTCCTATAAAAATCAGATGCAAGTTGAAGCACAGAAATAGAAAGCAGGGGAAAAAAAAGCGTGCAAGAACCACCATGCAAACCATCTCCAATTAGTGGGACTCTGAGAATCCTCTAAATATAGAACCTATGTGTATAGAAGACACTCAAGTTGGAAATGAAGTATGGGAAAAGGAAAAACAAAAAGTGTATTCTTGTGGGGTAAAACAGAAACGTAAAAGTAAAGAAAAGGAGAAAACCAATCAACATCCAAATAAGAAATAATTGGGCCAACCATGACAAGAGATAAGAAGGATTCAAGTCAACAACGGCAATCAGCAATGCATGGGTCGATTCTCATGCTAAGTATCCCCATATAACGATCTAGGCCGAAGAAAATAATATGGTATTATAAAACCACAGAACTTTTTTTTTTTTTTGAGAAATTCCTCTCCGAGAAGGAGAGGATGGGGTTAAGCCGTACCCCAAGCTATATTATTAAAAAGTTATAATACCACAGAACTTGAGGAAAGGCTTTCCATGATAACAAATTAATAGATTTACAACAGACTACATTCCCTGCAACTGCCAACACAATAAAATACATGGAAAAACCTTCTATATGTATTGTGAAAGTATAAATAGTTGAATGCTATCAAAGCTAAACCACCAGTCGCTTAAGACCTATGAAGCATGGATACCGACACAAGATATGGAGTGATACGATATAGATACAAAATTTCTAGACGAAGTAAGATACAAACAATACGACATGGATACGTTAATAGTTACTATATATATATATATATATATATATATATATATATATATATATATATATATATATATATATATATATATATATATATATATAGTGCGAGTCACCTTAACGTGCAGCTAACTTACAACCATGCTTTGGATTTTTTTTTTTTTTAAGATGATCACCTTCCCTTTGATAGGCCACATGTCAAATATTAACACATTCTAAGAACTCTAGGTGTATCAAATGTGCTCCTTAATTTGACGGTTAAAATGAACGGTCAATAAAGCCGAGCACGTTTGATGCACCTAGAGGTCTTAGAATAAGATGATTTTTGACACGTGGTTTATCAAAGGGAAGGTAATCATTCTTAAAAAACAAAAATAAAAAAAAAACCTTCACATGCTCGGTTGCACATTAAGGTGACCGCACCATAGCATAACCATATATATATATATATATATATATATATATATATATATATATATATATATATATATAGGGGCAGTGTTTAAAAAGGCGTTTGAGACTTACGCCTCGAGGCCCGCGTCGAAGTGAGGCGGTCCTGTGTTGCCTCAAGGCGCACACCTCAGCAGCCACATATAAAAAACCTATACCTCTGCATCAAGAGGTGTATGCCTTTGTCCGAGAAGCGCCTCAAGGCTTGCAAGACGTAAGTCTCGTGCTCCATGCGTGAAACATAGGGCGGGGAGGGGTTAAAACCAATGTTTGGTGTGGAAGGAGCAAAAAGGGTTTGATATGTAAATCGCCCCCATGGACCCTTTTTCACCCATTGAAACCTCCTAAACCATTTTAGATCTTTTTAGGTTTTGAAACCCCTTTACCTCCAAAAACCCAAAATCAAGATTTAATGTTCATTTCTTTTCCGATTTTAATTCCGAAGTTGTATTCTTCTTCTTTGTGGATTGTCTACCAACTACAAGTGAGAGATCAAGATTTGTTTCAAGTTTAAAGGTATAGATCATGATCTTGCTTCTTCTACTAGTTTTTTCTATGATTTTTTCTTTGTATTTTACCATTTCATGTATTTGTATCATTGTTTTTTTTTTAATCTTGACAATGTTAGTCCTGTATTCATATTTTATTGTTTGTTATTACTTGTTAGTTGCTACTTTAATTATTATCTTGAATATTAAAGAATTAAGCGTGTTTGAGCAATTTGACTTTTTATTTTGTTGTTAGATTGCTCGAGGAGTGCTCAATCGTGTCATATAAGATATTTTCTAATACATTGTGATTTATTATGTATATCTAGTTCAATTATTATTACACATTCAATATTAGTATTTATTCTGAAGTTTTTTTTTTTAATTTTTTTTTTACCAAAACGCCTCAAAAAAAATTTGAGGCTTACGCCTCGCCTCTCTAAAGGAAAAACGCCTCGGTACACCTTTCTCCTTTTTAAACATTGTATAGGGGCATGCTATAATGCGGTACGTGCGGCACCGCACCGCAACCGTCTGATGCACGTGCAGCGGTGCATCAGACAGCTGCGGTGAGGTGCCGCAGTTACCAGCATTTCTCTCTCTCTCTCTCTCTCTCTCTCTCTCTATATATATATATATATATATATATATATATATATATATAGAGAGAGAGAGAGGGACAGAGAGAGAGACTTCTGCTTACCTACGGGGCGTCCCGCAAACAAGAAATCCGCGACTGTGTCTCCAGGTGTCCGATTACCATCACGCGCTCACCACTTAACCGTCCAATTCTATCATGCGACTGTGTCTTCAGCCGTCCGATTACTCTTTGCGAGCGATTCACCGGAGAAGGCATTGTCGGAGGGGGGAAGGAGGTGGGGCCTGCGCGAGGGGGGGGGGGGGGGCTGCCGATCAGAGATGGGTGCGATTCACCGATCGGAACTGGATGCGATTCACCGGAGAAGGCGCTGCCGGAGGGGGGGGGGAAGGAGGGGTCTGCCGGAGGGGGTGGTTGTCGGTCAAGGCTGGGTGCGATTCACCGGTCAAGGCGGCTGTCGATCAGGGCTGGGTGACTGCAGGTTGGGGTTGCGTGCGATTCATCGATCGACTCTGAGTGCGATTCACCAAAGAAGGCACTATCGGCGGAGGGAAGGAGATGGGGACTGTCAGGGGGGGCTGCCGATCAGGGCTGGGTGCGATTCACTGGTCAGGGCTGGATGCGATTCACTGGAGAAGGCGCTGCCGGAGGGGGGGATGGAGGGGCCTGCCGTAGGGGGGGACTGTCGGTCGGGGCAGAGGGTGATTCACCGAAAAAGTTACCACCTGACGGAGGAAGAAGGGACATGCCGAAATGGGTGGATGACGACCGTCGGGGTGGCTTTTGATTGGTTCCGTCACGGCAGAGTGCAATTCACCTCAATGGAGAAGAGAGAGAACAATGACGTGTCTTTCACAACAGGACAAAACAAAATCACGATTACTGTAGCAGCTTCAGTAATCGCGATAGTTTTTTCCCCTGTTGTGAAAAAAAACTTGTTGATTTTTTGAACCGCACGATCAAAGTGCATTGGACAGCCTACACACATCGCGCAAACAATCGGTGCAGGACGTCCCGCAGGTGATCATATATATATATATATATATATATATATATATATATATATATATATATATATATATATATATATATATATATATATATATATATATATATATGGGATCCGTTGACAACCCAAAATGGGAGGTAAATTTACCCGATTACAATCCACTCCAATCGTTAGATAGAGGTTTTAGAATTTGTTGATTTTTTGTAAGGATGATCACTATGGCAAGTTGATCATCCTCACAAAAAATCAGCAAATTCTGAAATCTTTAAGGGCGTCAAAAATGTTATACAAAATTTGCTGATTTTTTGTGAGCATGATCAACTTGCCATAATGATCATCGTCACAAAAAATCAGCAAATTCTAAAACCTCTAGCTCATCAAATGATGGGTTGTCGAAGGCAAGGTTTGAAGTTTCGACAGAAACCGATCCGTTTCGGATCGGTTTCGATCGAAATCGGTCCCGAAACCCTCCAATTTCTGGTTTCGAAACTCAACACTCAGTAAAAGTAGGACTGGGTTCATGATAAGGTGTCTTTCAGCATAACAGCTTGATAGGCATATTTACATTAAAAAAAAACATTTAAGTAAATGGTATATTCTCGATTTACTTTAAGTTATTTTATGTAAATAAGAAATACCTCCCCCCCCCCCCATTTGGATTTAGTAAAAATATCAGAAAAATCAAAATCCAAAGGAATCAAAATGTAGGTTTTCAATTCCTATACAAAATCAGACTTTACAGCTTTTGGCTAAAAAGAAACTTCGGTGAAAAAAAAAATCAGTATTTTTTACTGGAAATAATCTAAGAAATCTAGAAGTATAACATCAACTTAAAAACCAAAAGTCCGGTAAAATATTTTGAATTTATAAAAAATTCTTTCACAAATAACTCTTTTCCTCTAAACTTAGCCAAAATTTAGAATCACGATTTTTCAATTTTTTGACTAAAAGTTGGGGTAAAGTAAAAACCACGCTCTTTTGAAAACAAGACCACTATAAAGTGGGTACCAATGAAATTATTTTATATTATTTTTATATTTTGTAATTATTTTAAATTTAAAAAAAGAAACCGAAGCCTATCCAAAACTCTAAAACCGATCCTCGATGTGCGGACCGAAGCCGAAACTACAAACCTTGGTCAAAGGGTTGTCAAGAAAACGGCCCCATCTTCTTTGTTCATTTTGTTCATTTTTTTTTTTGTAAAACCCAACCCGCCCCCATCTTCTTTATTCATTTTGTTGTTGTATACTTATTTATACATGTGTTCATTGTGTTGCGTGCATTTGATTAGAATATACTCAATTTTATGTTAGCAAGTGTTTGTATTCTATTTGTTCCTATTGTTGTTTACTTGTTTATATTATGTATGTGTCATTGTGTTGCATGCGTTTGACTAAAATATACTCGATTTCATCATTTTTATGTTAGTAAGGTGTTATATTGCTGCTTATTATATAAATACCTGCAAGTATAGACTATACATATATACCCGTGCCATGAGGATGCCTAGGCACATAAGGTCACGCCTATGCTCACAAGGCCACGCCTAGGCTCCCTCAGGGCGCCTAGCCTCACCTTGACGCCTTGACAACTATGGGAGAGAGAGAGAGAGAGAGACAGAGAGCCCGTCTGATCGGAATGTCCAACGGATGGGATTCACTCGGACAACAAAAATCGTTGTTACTGTAGCGACTATAGTAACAATGAATTTTGTTGTCCGGATGAATCCCATCCATTGGATCAATGGGAATCGAATGGCTCAAAAAAAATTCATTGTTACTGTCGCCACTACAGTAACAACGAAATTTGATTTCGGCCATTCGATTCCCATTCGTTGGATCAATAGGAATCAATGGCCCAAATCAAAGTTCGGTGTTACTGTAGCGGCTACAGTAATAGCGATTTTTTTTTTAACCGTTCGATTTTCATCGATCCAACGGATAGGAATCACCCGGACAAACAAAATTCGTTGTTACTGTGGCCGCTACAGTAACAGCAATTTTTGTGTTGTCTGAGTGATTCCCATCCGTTGATCAATTCCGATCGGACGGTGCCCACACCACACAGCATCTAATCCCAGACCGCGCGCCGCACCAGTAACAGCAAATTTTGTTTGTCCGGGTGATTCCCATATGTTGGATCCATTCCGATCGGACGGTGACCACATCACACAGCATCTAATCCTAGACCGCACGTCGCACCCTATCATTACTCCCTCTCTTTACCACCCTATCATTACTCTCTCTCTTTATCGATGGGAATCGAACGTTCCAAACCAAAGTTTGCTATTACTGTACCGGCTACAATAATAACAAAATTTTTTTGAGTCGTTCGATTCCCAACGATCCAACGGATGGAAATCAACCGAACAAACAAAATTCGTTGTTACTATAGCCGCTACAGTAAAAGTGATTTTAGTGTTGTCCGAGTGATTTCCATCCATTGGATTCATTCCGATCAAACGGTGCCCACACCACAGCATCTAATCCCAAACCTCACGCCACACCTATCATTACTCTCTCTCTCTCTTTGTGTGTGTGTGTATAGAGAGAGAGAGAGGGTCCCGATCCAGTGAGAAACTTTATATGCGAAACCTTGTGCGAAACCAACCTAGAGGTTTTAAAATTTGATGAAACTTGGTAGGCATACTACCTATGCCATGTTGATCATCCTCACCAAAATTCATCAAATTCTAAAACCTCTAGGGGCATCAAATGTTAGAAGATTTACTGACCGTTCATAAAAACCGTTAAAACAGATAGGATCCGTTGATTCATAGAAATCAACGGATCAAAAGTTGTCCCACAGATCGTCCGTGTAGGACGTCCCGCAGGTGATCAATAGAGAGAGTGAGGGTCGGCTACAATGAGGGATGAGGGAGGGGGGACCACACATAGGATTCAGGGACGAGAGAAAGGGGGGTTGTGTAATTATGGGGAGAGGGGACCACGCATAGGTGGCAGCCCTAGAAAATTAGCCATTGGTAGGTAAAAGACATGAACAATAGATTTAATACCTAATGTGTCCTCAATTTTTTAAATAAAAACCCTCCAATATATTATAGAGTTTAATCTGTTTACAATCTGATCCTTCATTCATTTAATTCTTCTTCTCCTCAATCCCACCCGTTTATCTTAACTCCATTCAATCTTATCCGTTCCCCCCTACCCAAATAAATCGCACTCACCCTTACATCAGCATACTCTTTTTTATCTGACCCTTTATGTATATGGTTGGACAGTCTGAAATATCTATGGCATAGTGGCATGCTTGTAAATAAAACGAAAGCGCTGTGATATGTATTATATATATATATATATATATATATATATATATATATATAACCAAGTGAAATTCCATAATAAATAGCCTAATTCCATCAATAAAAAGGACAGCCCAAACCTTGGGGGCATGGGGAAAGGGCATGCGAAGACCAATCCCTCAAGCTCTCAGACGCCTCGAGAACTCAATAAAGGAAGAGATCCACAAAGCAAGAGATCAAGAGTCGTGAGAGTGAGTTAAAGAAGAGAATGGATACGACAGAGATTGGGCAGGTAGCTTGAGCCCTTGAGCTGTCGAATGGCCCAAACGATAGAAGACCTCAGTGAGGGAGGAAGAGCCAAGAGTGAGAGATCAGGAGTCAAGAAAGGAAGTTAAAGGAGGCAATGTATGCAGCGGGGTGGGGCTGGCAGCAAGTACCTCTAGAGCTCCCAAACGGAAGAAGACCTCGACGTAGGATGTAGAGAGAAAGCGAGAGCTCGAATCGAGAGAGGGAATTGATGGATGATGGTTTTGAGCATGGTTTGAAGTTTTGGTTTCGATTTCGGTCCGCCAACCGAGGATCGGTTTCGGAGTTCGGTGGTTTAGATTTCATTTTTTAAATTTACAATAATTATAAAATATAAAAATAACATAAAATAATTACAACGATATCTACTTCATAGTGGTCTTGTTTTCAAAAGAGCGTGGCTTTTGCTTTACCCTGACTTTTTGTCAAAAAAGTTGAAAAAAGGATTAAGCAAACCTTATACAGGAAATGTAAGGCAATCAATCATTTCTATGTTTAAGGAAAATTACAAAGCTCCTCAACGATAACAAACCAAGGGCTCACACATGACATAAGTATATAAAAAATTGAGAATATCATCACAATGACAACTCAACAAATTCAGTAATCATGTGACACAAACATATAAAAAGAAATAGTGCTGTACTGCACAGAGAATTTACCAAAATAGTATAATGGAGAATTTAATGGGAATATATTTCTTCCTTATATAACTTATTCCACAATACAGCAATATGTCTGACATCTATCAAAATTTGAAGAGTAAGTTCTCTAAGATTATCCATAAAATATCAAAAACCCTTCTTGATGAGTTGTTTCCTAGACCTCAAACAGCCTAAGAAGTCTTCCAACACCATAGAACATAATGAGAATTGTTATGCCATCAGGTTCCAAAATCAAACCCTCAATGGTTACCACTTCTCCTATCACTACATGAGAAATGTATAGTATTAAACAAAATCTTACCCATCGGTTCAGAAATCAGAATGTCTGCTTTCTCAGGCAGTTCAACTTCCTCAACTTTACCTTTAATCACCTGCTTAATAAAAACCAAAGAACAACCAGAAAAATAAACAAGGTTACAAAGGCCTATCAAGAAGCTAAAGACTCAAAGATCAGCCTATCTAATGAAAACAGAACCAAACTGTGATCCTCCGTCCGAGTGATGGATTCCCAGCGATTAGCTTGCGTGCATATTCTGCCATTTCGGATGCCTCCACAGCATAGACATGTTTGGCACCAGCCTGATGTTTAAATCAAGATCCAGGACTGATGAGAACAACTTCATGGCAATAATTTACATACTAAAAATGGAAAATTGCAGGATTTTGAGTTTCGGGCGAAACCGATCCGTTTCGGATCGGTTTTGACCAGAACCAGTCCTGAAACCCTCCGGGTTTCGGGTTTCAGAACTCGGCACTCAGAAAAAACAGGACTAGGTACATAATAAGATGTATTTCAGCAAGACAGCTTGACAACCATATTTACATAAAAAACATTTAAGTACTCTATTTACTTTAAGTTATTTTATGTAAATAAACCAATACCCCTCCCCCCCTCCGCCTTTTGAATTCAATAAAAATATCAGAAAAATAAAAATCGAAAGAAATCAAAATGTAATTTTCTAGTTTCTATATAAAATCAGACTTTACAAATTTTGCTAAAAAAGAAAGTTCAATGGAACAAAAACCTCAAAGTATTTTAAACTAGAAAAAATCATAGAAAACTAGAAGTATAAGGTCAACTTAAAAACCCAAAGACCGGTAAAATATTTTGAATCTATAAAAAAAAAATTCACAACTCTTTTTCCTCCGGACTAAACAAAAATTCAGAATCACGATTTTTTTCAGTTTTTAATAAAAAGTTGGGGTATAGCAAAAGTCCTACTCTTTTGAAAACAAGGCCAATATGAAGTAGGGTGCACAGAAAACCGATAGAACCGGAGAACTGAACTAAACAAGTCCGGACTGTACGGTTTGGTTTGGTTTCCTGTAGTATTGGTTCGGTTCCGATTCCTAAAGTGCAGAACCGTAGTGGACCGGTTTGATTCTCAGTTCAGGGTGTCAGTTATCCGAACCAAACCAGAACCGTTACGGTATATCCGTAAATGCATCACGGGTCGGGTCCAATACGAGGTTTTCTTATGGCTTAGCTTGAGTGCTTCAATGTCTGATAGTTCCCAGCTTTGTATTTCTGATGATCGAGGGTCAGCTGCGTGTCCTAATCAATTGAACATTCCAGATGAAAGAGGCGTCATCGTTCATCGCGTAGGAACTTTTCAAGAGATCCCTTGTTCCATGAACAACAACAAAGATCTTATCACACAATTTTTATAAAAATTTTGATACAAAAGAATAAGCGAGCTATGATCAACAAAGCCAGAATACGTAGGAAAAGGAGATCCCTAAAATTTTCCAACTGGAAAATACAAAATCAGTAGTTAACCATATCATGTTGGATGCCCTCGAACCAAATCCAGATTTCCAATCAACGCGTGATCAAAAAGATACAAATTTTTTATAAAACGATGCAATTTTAAACGAAGTGAACAAACCTTCAAGCGGCTTCACAAGCTACAAGGGCTTCTCATTGGCGGAGGTATCAAGGGACTCGAGAGGGAGCACCGGTGGCTCCTTGAGATTGGCGAGATCCCGAACGCAGCGCTAAGGCACCCAACAACGCCGGTCGCGCTGGATTCGAATAGATGATGTATCTGCAGTGGCGGTGGTGGTAGTGGCTGCTGATATTGGCGAGCATCGCTCTGCAGCGAGAAAGAGAGAACCGTTGGAACCGAACCGGTTTTGTATGGTTCAGTTCCATGCTCCCAACAGTCCGAGTCCAGTTCCAGTTCCAAATATTCGAAAATCGTTGGGACCGGTTCGGTTCCTGGTTCATCCCGGAACTGGACCGAACCATACCGTGTGCACGCCTAATATAAAGTGGGTACCGGGTGTAATTATTTTAAATTATTTTTTTTATATTTTGTAATTATTTTAAATTTAAAAAAACAAAATTGAAACCACTGAAACTCCGATCCAAAACTCCGAAACCGATCCTTAGTGGGAGGGCCGAAACAGAAACTACAAACCTTGGAAAATAGATATTACATTTTTATGTATACATATCATAAAATTTAATCAAAAAAAAAAAGCATACCTGAGCAGCAAATAATGAAAGAATGCCACTGCCCGCACCAACATCAACCACAACACGGCCATTGAAGTCTGCACGGTTCTCGATCACTGCAGCATAATACGTTCCTGATACAATAATGCAAGAACTCGTCAATAACATAATTATTTGATCATAATGGCTCAAACTTCGCAGAAGCTGAATGGGTTCATGACGTGTTGGCAAATTGAAGCTTTATTGACTTGCTATTTATGTCCAAATAAACAAAAATTGTACAAGTCCAAGAGGTATTGACATATAATAGCCTGATAATATAACCTGTCCTCACATAATCTTGCAACATGTTCTGTTGATGCAGCAACTGGCCATAGTAATGAAAGTACATTTTGGCAGACGTGGCCTCAATTTTATCATCAAATTTGCTTTTAGGAGACACGACTGATCCATTCTCCAAAGGTCCACCTGAATAAAATATGGGAAGAACCATGATAGAACCAGCAAGATCCGTATATAATCTTGATCGAGTATACACGATCACCATTTTCTATATTAAAAATGAGCAACTCGATGAATCAATGCAATACTGCAGATATTCCAACAGAGTTCACTGGTATAAAAAATACAATATAAACAGCCGAAAGTTTTTTTTAAAAAAATCCCTGGAAGAAGCTCACCAGATTCCAACATTAAGAAAAGTTGGGCACCCAAAACTTTGTTTACCAGACGTTGGGTAAACAAAATTAAGGAGAGCGAAGAACTGAAAATGAAGTTCAGACAGGCATATAATTTGTCATAGATGGTAATGCAAACATACTACTACACAATCCAGACATTTAAACTGAGATATAGCTAAGGAAACCCCAATAGTCTGGTACGTAAACAATGTAAATTTATATAAATATATGGTGATTATCATGTTTTTTTTAGTTTACTGGCATTCCAACTTGGTTATCATGGTCCATGCAAGCTTACTTTGTGTTTGGTGCGTGTTTTTCTTCAAATAATTCGAGTAAATATGTATGCACAATTATAAGACTTAAAATTAAATTTTCAAAAAAAAAAAGCACATATTCGGCCCCTTTTTTACCATTTGAAATTTCTCCAAAATTTCGACTGAAATTTTAAAATTTTGATCGAAATTTCGGTTTCGGCCAGGACCAAAACCAGACACAAAATCAAAATCTCAAACTTTGGATTCAAGTATCCCAATGTGAGTACAATATATCCTTAATGAGAGAATTTCTAATGTGAATTTATGGTTTCTAATGCTAGATATAATGCATAAGTATTCTTTGTTCCTTTTGTTTTGTGTCTTGATATGGTACCCATTCATACAAATGTTTTTGAAACTCATTAAGTTTCTTCTAGAAATACTCAAGTACAATGTGTTTTGGATAAATAGGTAGGTACCATTCGGTAACACAAGGTGAGCTCTTCCAGAGCCTTCGATTATTTGTGCAGGTCCAGCTATGGTTGATACGCTATGAGGGATGAAGTCTATGTTTGAGAAGAATTTATGGCTTTTTAATAAGTGTGAGTTGTTAATTTGTCTACTAAATCTTCTTTGTTCGTCTTCTCAATGTTCATTTCCTAAAAGATTTATGAGATATTCAATTATAAAAGGTTAATAAACTTTATTAATATTTGATATATCCATTATCTTCTAAATACTAATTTAAAAAATGCAACAATGAAATATAAACTGCATCATTTATCTTCTAGATAATAATTGAATAGGAAAGTGCAGTGATAAAAAATGAAATGTCAAACTAAGAAAGTAAAAGTGCAACTAATCTAAGATTGCATCAAAAAAAATTTCATATCTCCATCTTCTTGCTGTTAGGTTTATTATCATTGTACTTGTAGAAGACTTAGAGCTTCAGTTGGGTGCAATCAGGGATGACATTTAATTCATCCAAGTCATAACCATCATAATTTTCTCATGTTTGCCTCCATGGTCATCTGGGAAATCTTGTATTGATCCACTTTTTCCTTTGATGCGCGACAGGTTCGCGACTAATGACCTTCAAGTCCGCATCTATAGCATACTTCTTGTGGTGCGCTTGTAGGAGGTGGATTTTATATGAGAGGTGCTTGCCACATCTAGTTCTTGTGCTTCTTGAAGTTTGTAGTTTTTTGTGGGTCATATCCACCTTTTCCAGGTTGGTTGTGTCTGCCCCAACCACGATAACCACCTTTTCCAGGGCAGCCACCTATTTCGTGATTACCACTTCTTCCAGGTTAGTTGTGGTATTATTCATTTGCATTTGCTTCAGGAATTGCCATGGCTCCAGTGGGCCTTGAGTTGTGGTTTTGCATCAATACTTTATTATTTTCCTCAGCAACTATGAGGATAGAAATAAGGGCAACAAATTTTTTGAAATTACGCTCACGTTACTGCTGCTGTAGGAGCATATTCGTGGTGAGGAAAGTGGAGAATGATTTGTCGATCATCTGTCTGTCATTAACTGGTTCAACGCATAGTCTGAGGCGCAAGGTGACGCTGAACATCGCTGAGTTATATGCTGATACAGATTTGTAATCTTGGGATCGGTGTATCGCAGATTCTTTCACTCATTCCTAAGCGTTGGAAGTATAACCAACCTCTGGTTGTCATACCTATCCTTCAGGGACTTCCATAGGCCTAGGGAGTCTATCTCGGTCAAGTATTCATTCTTGAGGTCGGGATGGAGATGGTGACGCAGCAAAATTGTTGCCCTATCTTTCTCTTCAAGAGGAAACTTGTTTCTTTCTTCGATTGCACTTCCTAGTTTCTTTGATTGCAGGTGTAGCGTGGCATCTAGGCGTCATGCCAGGTAGTTCTTGCCATTGACTTCAAGGGACTCGAATTCTAACTTGGATAGGTTTGACATCTGGTCAAATAAGGTGTCATGTCAAAAGGAAAAATTATTGGCCTTTTATTATTCTAGGTAGCATATTTTTATGATCATTAATATTGATCTATCATGGTCAACAAACATATCATTATCAACTATGATATAGTCAATACTATTTATCTGTCATACATATATTAATTTTATTGTCCAAAATAGATGCATGGACTATATATATATATATATATATATATATATATATATATATATATATATATATATATATATATATATATATATATATATATATATATATATATATGTGTGTGTGTGTGTGTGTGTGTAATTCGACAAGTAGAGCTCGAAATACATTATTAGCAAAGAAAAACTGATTAAAATCAAACTATATACAAAGATTTAACAGTCTTTTACAAATAGGTCCTTCTGTCCTTATTTGTAAACTGTGAATTACAAAACAGTTCATTTTATCCTTATTTAAGTCCAGAATTTGTTTTGAACCTGATTAGGTTCTATTAAACCGAGTCAGACTGAACCGGGTCCGGTACAAGGACTTAACGGGTCGGATTTGTGCTTATTGGGTAGTTATAGAAATACAATTAATCATTTATAATAAAATAATAATAATCCAAATTACTAGAAAGCCCCTATCTAACAATTTAGGTAATGACCAATATGTCACAATCATCCCCACTTTTAGGGTTAGGGTTTGGAGAGGCCCTTGGCCGCCACCGCCACCTCATTCTCGGCAATGGAGTCACTAATGGAGCATCGCCCCACAAGTCTGATGGCTCTACAAAAATTCGAAGACCAACGACACACGGATTGCTGATATCAATGAGATCTATGGAAAATCGTGGAATCACTTGCCTCTAATGATGATCCATTACCTAGGAATCACAGACCCTTCCCCAGGCCTCCCGTACCGTGTCGGACACCGACACTCGTCAGACACGCACGTGACACGCATGTGCCGTGTCTCACGTGCTTCCGGAAGCCGGACAATCGTCGGACTCGCCGGACAAGTGTCGGACACGTCGGGTTGACTTGTTGTTCGATATAGGATCGGATCACAAACTGTTGTGATTCAACCTATCTGATCCTCTAAGGTTATAACCTCAGAGGATCAGATATGTTGAAGCCAAAACTGAATCGCAGCCGTTCATTTGCATGCTTGGGAGGGAGAAGGGAGGGGGGGGGTATGCCCAAAATCTAAATATGGTTGGGTGGGGGGGTATGCCCAAAAATCTAAATAGCATATAGTTACGGGGGGTGTAAGTTAAATTTGCCCTATATCTTTAAGGGATCAAACAAAAAAAAAAAGCTTCCTATTTTTTCTCACCATAAATTAAATGTTAAACAATGAAAAACTAGAAATGAAAGCCCTTTCTTGCATTTGTTCTATATTGCATAAGCGCACTTGACAACACGGGTCCTCTTACTCGTTCCTATAAAACAAAATAATATAGGATAATTCAATAAATCATCTGGACCTTCTTCGGACTAAAATATGCAGATCAAACATGTGATATGGACTGCAATGATGCAATCCCTAAAAACCTCACCTAAATTTAAACAAATGATGCTATGCTCCTGTAAAGCATATAATAGCCTTTTTTCTTAACAGTTTGACCATTTTGATCCCATAGGAACCCACTGACTCAACCACCATGCACTTGGGTGCATGACCTACCCAAACACAAGCATATTCATTCCTAAGTTGCTAACCTTAAATTTTGACCTTGTTCTTCTTGGTTAATCCTATAGCTGATTTTGTATCTCGGCTTTCAATTAAGAATGGTTACGACTTACGACGCTTCTAGATCCACTTTCATTTGTCTAGGAGACTACCTGCAATTCTTCAGGTTTTTAGCCTTCTAGTTGTGTTTGCCCTTAATATTTATTATAACCTGACAAAAATGATAACCACTGAGAGATGGAAAGGTTTAATATCCAAAATTTATACATGAATTGATGTCAAATTAGTAAGGAAATGCTAAAGGAGAAAACATATAAACCTACGACAGCAATATTCAAAAATAAATAGAGATTACTCAAGACAATAACTCCATGCAAATGACGCACCAGTGCCTGCACCAATCATACGATGTTTCCAATGTCCAAATTTTGAATGGAAGGCTTCACTTTCATCCTCTGTTCTAAAACTAATCTTAAATGCTCTTGAAAAGGACTTCTGCATCAGAAGAAAAAAGATCAAAAGCAAGAAAGAATTTTATCTAAAGAACGAATTCAAACCCCATAACTGTTAACAAAACCAGAATTGGAAATAATTGTTATGCATATCAACTAAGAGATTAGGCAGACATTTAACAACTAGGGCAAAACCCACCAAGTCTAGAAAGAGTAGGGATATAACAATTTGCATGTTAGGTTAGTTTTGAAATGAAAATGCTAAATAATAGCTAGAACAAGCCTAGACCTAGCACAAAGAAGTGAACCCATGGCTCCCTAGGTTGGAGTCCAAAAACTATATTAGCTAACAAATAACATGCAACCATAGAGTGGTTTAGCAGAACTATGCATATCTCTAACTCCATATAGGGAATCTAACAACCTAGAGTGATCCCGATGGTCTAAATTTTTATGAAAGAAAATAAAGAATATATATATATATATATATATATATATATATATATATATATATATGTTACACCTCTTCCATTCAAATGTTTTAGTTCAGCGATTTCATAGATTTTTGTACACGGTTTGGCAGTGCGGCTCGCCCTGGTAACTCGCGCCCCTCACTAGTGAGAATTCACATTGAAACCATTGAACCGAAACGTTTAAATAGAAAAAGGAGTTACATATATATTGAACATGGTAAACCAACTGGATCACACCAGCAAAATCACACCAAGTGGATTGCAATTGAGAGTTCCTATATTTTATATATATATATATATATATATATATATATATATATAGGGAAAGGGTTTGGTGAACATGAGTTCACAAATAAATGGTGCAACATGGTTTATATTGCACCATGTGTCCACTAAAAAGACATAAAGCAAGTAACTAAGTAAGAGGGGATAGGCAAGTAACTAAATAAATGGTGCAACATGGTTTATATTGCACCATGTGTCCATTCAAGTTCACCATTTGAATGGTGAACTCGAGTTCAGCTTCCTCAGCCCCTATATATATATATATATATATATATATATATATATATATATATAGAGAGAGAGAGAGAGAGAGAGAGAGAGAGAGAGTATATATATATTCCGCTAAGCCAAACAAGGCCTTCCAAAAAATTTCTTAAGAAACATATACTTTGCATTGGCATTGTAGTCTACCTTATTATAAGTATCTCTTACTAGAAACTTTGATGGCATAAAGCAGCCTACTCATTCTTTCAAAATTTAATGGAGATCACTTAAAATTACATATGTCATGAACCGAAGACACTAATATGCAAGTATACAAATAAACAAGGCAAGCAATGCTCTCCAAATTGGTCAAGGAAAAAATTCAACAATTTGAGATTCAGTTTATATATTAGCATATCTTTAGGATATAACTCCAATTTATCATTGATTACTAAGCAAGTAGAATTCCAAAAATTATAATAATCTATAAGCACAAAGACCATTCTTTTAATAAATACTAACCAATGATCGAAGGTAGTCCAATAGGGTCATAGATTAAGGCTGAAATTTGAATATATGGGTTGCTTCGGGTAAATTTAATCTTGTAGAATAAGAAGAAAAGATCGTCATAAACCTTAAGGAAGAAGAGAATAAGAACTTACTGAGAGATAGACACATCAAGTTGTCTTCTAGGTCTCTCAAAGAAAGGTGATGTCACAATTATGTATCCAAACCTTAGTTCTACAAACCATCGAATGAGGATTAAAGAAATGGAACCGATAGGAATTCTTGGAAGTTCGGGAGATGAGGGGAAGGACAAAAGTTGAAACTTTAATTCAAAGAGCTCTGGGTTTCACATCTTTGCAAATTCTCCTCCATAACCAGTCCATAAGGTTGTTTCTACAGCCCTTTTGTGTTACAAATGCACACCACATCAAAAAAAAAAAAAGGAAGAAAGTAAGGTGGTCGAAAGAGGTTAGGGGAATCAAATAACAGGGGATGGGGACTTTCAAATGGAAAGGCAGAAAGATGGTGGAAAGGAGCCGTAGAAGGGAAGCATAGTGAGATTTGAAATATGCAATCTAGGTTAATTGTTGATGACACGTCAAACCCAACTTACGTTACTGGTTGATGGTATCAGTTGGATTTAAATTTATTTAATCGTATCCTTCAATGGTACCACAACAATTGCAAGTTATGGCTTTGTACATTAGATTGGTTGTTAAGCCAAATCTCGATCACTGAATCCCTTCTGATTGCAAGCTTTCAAATATCATCACATTACAATCTACAATTGAACCCTAGCACTTAAGTACACAAAGCAATCATTCATACTAGGGGTGCAACTATGGTAAAGTTGGTTCGGGTTTAAGCCAAACCTGGAACCGAACCGAACTAGTTCGATTTTACCATATTGAAATCTGAACCACCCCGACTTGGGCATAGACCTGAACCAACCCAAGCAACACTATGGTAGGGTTGGTTCGGGTCGGTTTTCGGATTGATAGTTGGTCTAAAAAAAATAATGACCATAAACTATTTACTAGCAAGCTGGTGGTCCACGTTGGGCTTTAGGTTTTAGCCAACCGTTGAGTTCTCTTAGTAGTTAGTTCAACGTTAGCAAACAACCAAAGTTTACTCGAGTGCTAGTGTGATGTAGCCCAAAAGTCCAAACCTGTGACATATATATGTAGACTAATATATATATGAGTTTGATTCTCGGGTTGGGTCGGGTCTACCCAAGCTTCAACCAGGAATCGTCCCGTATTTAGTTAGGTCCACAAATCTTAGAACTGTACCAACCCATTTAGTCAAAATACACGAACCAACCTGACCCAATTAGGTCGGGTTAGGTCGTTTCTCATTTTACCATACCCAAGTTGCACCCCTAATTCATACTCCATGAGGGTGTCTAGCTTTGTCTCCTTATTTCTCAAACAGTCGTCTCATTCAATATGTCTTTGCTACTATAGCCAGAGTGTGACTCATATTTTTAGCAATTAGTCTTTCATGAGCGGATGAAGCATATTGAGACTTGTCACTTCATGTCATGTCCATAATGCTAAATGCAACATGTTCACTCGGGATCTCACGAACTTCTTTAGAGAAACTGATAGTCTCATATACCTACAATATTTGCTTGGCAAACACTTACGGGTTCATTTGTTACACTGTTAAGAGAAATGAGGGGGGTACCAAAGCGTATGAGGTTAAATTTTTAAAAGTGAAAATTCATCGAAAATGCAGCAAAAAAATTCACGTAAAAATGACTTGACAAAGATAGTACCATTTGGGGAAGTCCCGATAAGAAGAGGAACTAGATTTCAAACAGAGAATTAAAGGATTGGGTAAGAACAATGTTTTCAAATATCATGTATAATCGCACAAGTCAACTTTTCCTAATTGCATATGCGATTATCCAACCGGATGGGGGGTTCGCTATGACCCCAACCAGTATATCAGAATGAATATTATGATGCTATAAAAAAAAACTATAAGAGAAAAATAACTACAACCCCATGTCATCTCCTTATTCTATTTAATCCTCGGCATCTATTTCCTCATAATCCATCCTAATGAGGAGTACAACCAAGACCCAATATGGTCCCAATACTTTGTATGGCATTGATTGTGTCTTTACCACATCGATGATCATTACTTGCACTGTTCCACCACTCGATAAGCGTCATCTTGGTCTTGAGCCTAACCCTTCCTCATCAAAAGATGATCTCTCCACTTGCAACCAGGACAAGTCCCCACTAGAAGATCAACTCATCCGTATCAACAATCCAAGGATGGTATTCCTCCGACATGTCAACAATCAAGAAAATGGATTCTTGATTCACTCAAAAATGGATTCTTGATTGCACTTGTGTGATCCATCCGATTTAATCCTCCGGTGTAAGTACTACAAGACTCATCCATTTACTCAGGGTTTGCTTTAACAATCGATTCAACCCTTTTGCCTTTATTTCTATCAAGGGCTACAACATCAGAGAACGTATAGTTCATATTTTCAATATAGAATTATAGGTGGATTGAGCAAATAGCCTGAGCACTAAGCATTTGAAATATTGGTATAGATGGATGGATTAATTAGTAACTATCCAACGAGCAAACATACATTAAAGGATCATCAAAGACGCAGTAAAAAGATTCATGTAAAAATGACTTGATAGTGATAGTACCATTTGGGGAGGTCCCGATAAGAAGAGCAACTAGATTTCAAGCGGAGAATTAAAGGATTAGGCAAAAGCAATGTTATCAAATGTCATTTACACTGTTTTAAAACTCGAAAAAACTTGACCGAGTCGGACCGAGTCTACTCGACTCATATAGATTGCGAGTGGGGTTATTTGGCCGAGTCGGAACGAGTGGAATAAAACTCAGCCGAGTCGGATCGAGTTTACTTGACTCAGCTGACTTTTGAGTTTCCGAGTTCGAGTTGTTAAACAATGGTCATATATAATCGCACAAGTCAACTTTTCCTAATTGCATATGCGACTATGCAACCGCATATCCGGTCATGTGGTTTTTTATTAAAAAAAACAAAAGATATGTCAAAATTTTATAAAATTCAAAAAATTCTGATGAAAATACTCACAAGACATGTAAAAAAAACTTGGAAAGTTGGAGAATCCCTCTTTATTTTTGCATGAGTGTGGTTGGGTTTCGAGGGGGGGGAGTGCTTATAACCCCAACCAGTATATTAGAATGAATATTATGATGCTAGAAAAAAAGAAACGAGGTCATTTATGGGGAATTACAAACTATATAACTATAAGAGGAAAATAACTAAACCCCATGACTATACTTGCAATTGGGAGACGTCTCCACCACTGCATCCATCGTTAGAACTGGCTTCCTCGTCATCATCTGTGTCATCTCCTTATTATGTGTAATCCTTAGCATCAATTTCCTCACCATTCGTCCTGACGAGGAGTACCACTAAGACCCAATATGGTTCTAATCCTTTGTATGGCATGTATGGCATTGGTTGCAGCTTTTGCTACCTCATTAATGATTGTTACTTTCATTGCTTCCCACCCCTTGAAACATTGCTCAGCCACAATTGGGCATTGCCTTGCTCAGTCCGACCCGGTTCAATCCGATATTATTCCAACCTGGCCCGTTTTGCACCCCTAATCAGACATAAAGGGGCATCCATATATCTTCCAAGTCTCTATATTAGTAAAGACCTTTACATCTCTACCTATTGTTTAGGCAAGTATGTCTAATTTCATGGTAGGAGGGAGGTTTTAGGTCAGACCAAAATGTTCGATAGTTTGAACTCTATTCGGCAGAGCTTTTACCTTCGACCTCTATTCGGCCACATCTAGAGGGTTTGATCTACAAAAACGGTCAAGGTATCCACGAGCCCGTGGGCTGTGGCCCCTTTAGTGGTAGAGATGGTGGTCTAGAGCGTTCAGCGTACGTAGTGCTAGTCCAGATTTTGTCATCTTTGATTTCCCAAACATCCCTCTCCATGCAATGCTCTGGGGATTCCTTGTAATTCGTTTTTTGAGATTCTTTGTCCATATACTCCATGGTCTCCCTTCGGATTTCATCGATAACTTTAGGACATGCTTTTGCATTGGCCTCTAAGTGTAGGGGCCAAGAGTGGGTTATATCGACCACTACCACTATTGCTCATATGACTCTAAGGTTCTTTTTAGTAGGAAACCTACAGTATCCATACTTCCATCCGGGTCATTAAACTTCGATTTAAGTTCCGAAGAACTCGTAAAAGACAACAAAAATTAAATGAAGGGTTGTGTGTGTATAAATAAAAGACTGGGAGAATAGGGTAAAAAATGTTGATGGTGGTGTCGTCCTTATCAATGTTCTCATTGTTCCACCCTCGTGGCCGCTTCTTATCGTTGTGTCTTCCTTAGTATCGTCTGCCTCCTCCTCTCGAATGTATGAAGGACATGTAGATAGGGAACATTGAGATCATAAGAGAGCATGCTTGCTTGAACAAAAAAGAAATTGGATTTAGAACTTGAAATCTTGGAGAGCTTAAACTATGCGTAAGAAGTATTGTGAGGTGATATGTGGGTGTTTGGAGGTATATATAAGATAGAAAAGGAAGGGGTGTAAAGAAGGAATATAGACATTAGGGGGGCACACAGTGAGATGTGTGACCGCACAGTGCGATATTCGGCCGCACAACTCAAGAGACCACACCTCAGATGTGTGATTGCACATGCTAAATCGTGCTTGGGCAACGACTACATACCCATTCCCTGACCTTGAACTGTATACACGTATATGTTATTGCACATGACAAAATATTGGGTCAAAGCAAAGGAAGCTTACATCGAGGTTTGAAGAACTTGAAGAAACTAAAAGTTATAGATCATGTTGCAAAACAAGTGTCAGAGAAGGCGCTGTTAAGATGGAGAAAGCTCCTATGCTGTTGGGTGATAGACAAGGAGCTTATATATTGGTGACTATAGAACAAACCTTCTTTAAGATGGATGTCGGTAAAGTTTTATAAATAGAAAGCAAGCTATAAGTGGAGAATACATATCACTCTAGGGTAACCCAATGACCACGTAACTAACACAGTAACATAAAAATATAAAATAGAGTTTCATTTAGTTTGGTGTGTCATATCTTCGGTTATTCTACTAGCTAAAATTTAGTTGCTAATGAACAATCTAATAGAGTTGGAATATATGCGACAATAAGAATAGTGCAGTGTACATCTGTCTCATGTCATTCAAGCGTCACTTTGTGGTCAATGGCCAAGGGGTAGTAGTCTCTTAAACGCTCTTTAATCTAGACATATCGCCCCCACACAAAATAACCCACGCACAAAAAAAAAACATAAAAACAAAATCGATAGAGGTGGAAGTAAACTAATCACTGCTCTACGTGTAAGATTAGACCCAGTGCAGTCCTCTCTCCCCTCCCCCTTCCATTCCATTGAAATCCCCTATAATTATTTAACACTTCCTGGAACACAATCTACCAATGGTAGCTCACAAGTCACTAGCATTGTCATGAAAGCTGAATCAAAATGATGTGCAACCAATCGGCCAATGCTAACCATTTTTCTGTTCATTCATCCATTAATCTGATATTTGGAAGAAAGCGAAGACTGACAACTAATGGAGTGAAAATAACAAACAAAGGATGCTACTGATCCAACTAAGCATCATACACAACACCTTCAAGGATTAGATAGATAGTATTCATGTGAGCTAACATTTCCAGAAAAAGATAAAGCATACCTCTGCATCACTGGTGCCCGCTTCATCGCTTACACACAACGACTCCATGGGGCCTAATTTGAAGAGCTGCAGAACAAAGGAGGAAAAATGCATCAACATGACTCCCAGATGAGAGCAACTTAGCAGAAGGAAATCCATGAAAGGACATCAGAAATCCAACAGAGAACCCCAACAGACCTGGGCAGCCCGGAGATCGAGAAGGAGAGCGGAGCCGGGGGCGCCGGTGGGGCGGAGGGAGAGCTGGGGCAGGCCGGACTGGTCAGAGCCGAAGGCGGCGGAGACGGCAGAGGGCAGCGGGGGCGAGGGAGAGGGCGAGAGCTGGGAGACGGACACGCACGGGAAGTCCTGATGGCTCTGGTTCGCCCCTGACGAATCCTCCATTGCCCCTCTACTTCCCTCAGCTCTAAACTAGGGTTAGGGTTTGGGTTTCTGCGGTAAATTTTAGGGTTTTTGAGGAAGGGCTTTAGAGCCGACTCTTTGGCCGCCAAAAAAAGGGTGGGAGAGACAGATCGCGTTCTTTTTGGGTGGAAATGGAGGGAGAAACTAACCGAAAGGGTGGGAAATAGTCTGGTTTCTGCCGCCTGCCGTAATTAGGATTGAAAACTAACCCAATAAAATTCTCTATCCACCCAACACTACACAAGAGAGCTTCTCTTCTTCAATTAAGATTTGAGATTTTTTTTTCACTTTTCCAACATGATTAAGATGAAATTTTCATTTGAAACAGTTGCTAAGATTTGTTTTTCAATCAATTTTTAGCCAGGATCTGATATTTTCCGACTTGATCTTACGCTAGGGTTTGCACTCCGGCCAAAACCCCGGCGAAGGTTTGTATTTCGACCATTTTTTCCAACGTTAGGGTTCGTTTTTCGATTATTTCCCGGCTAGGGTTTGCGATTGAGATCTTTGCTTCAGTGCATAAGTGTTGTATTTCATCTTTGCTTCAGTGCACAAGTCTTGTATTTCATCTTTGCATCATGAAATAAAATGATCTTTGTACTAGTGCTGCATTGATCTGTGTATCTTGGTCTCAGAAATCTTGGCTATTAGCTATTGGATCTTGGTTGTCATAGACGATGTACCATTATGTAAAACCAAAATCACACCATGTGATGCAGTGTGGTGCGGTGCACCATGATTTATCATTATAATGGCCTAAACGGTGCGGTTTTGGTCAAAACCGAAACCGCACCGCGACCATGTTATATTTTGGCAAACCAAAACCGCACCACATGGTGTAGTTTACTGTGGTTTTTGGCTTTAAACCGTATCGCTACCACCTCTAGTCCAAAGGCTAGATTGCGACGCACTAGGTCATTTCTTTAAAAAAAAAAAAAAAGGGGGGGGGGGGGGGACTTAGTGATGTCCCCATGACAACATTCCATTAAGTGTAGGTCCCGACAAAAAGGTTCAGTCGTTTTAGATTCAAATTAAAAGATCAAATTGTTTGAAGTCCAGCGACAAGCAAAAAGAGACATGACCATAGACAATTGTCGCATTTATCAAATTATCATTCTGTTAACCAAAGATGTCGATCCCTCATAGTTTTCAACCCCGATAGTGGAATCACTATAGCCGCTACAGTGACTTCACTGTAGCTACTACATTAAAATCATTGTAGATTCTACAGTGATTTTTATTATAGCTGCTACATGGATTTCGTAATGGCTGCTACAGTGGATCTGAGGTGAGGGCAGAGGGGTTCCAACGAGATAAGGGACACAATGGTACATTTGTCATTTAAAGACATCACGTCATCATAAACCGTTTCAAATTGACCATTGTAGTGTTGAAAATATGGGAGAGGATAAGGTTTTCACCTGCCTTGATTTCGTGGACTTACTGTAAACAAACAAATAAAATTGTCCTCTTAATCAAACGAAAAAAGTTACCGTGAACCACTAGAGTGTTGAAAAAATGGACCGGAGGAGCACAATGGTACATTTGCCATTTAAAAAATTCACGTCATCAGAAATCGTTTCAAATGGACATTTATAGTGTTGAAAATATAGAAAATGATAAGCTTTTCACCTACCTTAATTTGGTGGATTTACTCTAAAGAAACAAACAAAATTATCCTCTTAATCAAACAAAAAAGTTAATGTCGGGGCAAAAATTTTCAAGAATGAGGTTGCTCGTGAGATTTTCATTTAGCTCGTATTACGAGACACATGGTACCAAAGACAAAAGTGCAGACACAAAGAATTTATGTGGAAAAACCCTCCCGACGCGGGAGGAAAAAAAAAATAACGGACGAAGTGAACAAATCCACTATAATCTCGAACTGGTTACATCCACATTGCTTTATCGATCTCTCGGTCTCTCAAAAAAAGACAGGGGTTTAGGGCATACTCATCCGTATTGGATCAAAGACGATCGCGATGCTTCGCCGCACCGATTGAGTGCACCGACTCGCAATGAAGCTGATCAGAAGCAGCGGGTCGAGACGAGTAAGGCATGAAGTAACTCGAGCCTTGAGCTCGATACATCGAACGGTGGCGGAGTGTCAGACATGCTCAGTAACGCAGGCCCACGCTTAGGGGCTGAGGTCACTCTCTGGATTGATCGAGGCTAGTGATGGCAATGGGGCGGGTTTGAGAATTGATTTTTATGATTTTTGAATAGGCCCGACCCGCTTACAACAGGAATTTAAAACCCGAACCCGACCCATTGCCATTGCCATCCCTAGTCGAGGCCGCTAAGGATGCATCGAACAGTGAGGGCGCCCTTAGGGGGACCCAAATGTCTCCACGCATCGCCTCTCGTTACAGTCATGTGGATAACGTTCCTTGGACCAACACCTAATTTTTTGAAAAAACCCACAAAAGATTAGCCGTCCGGGTTTGAGATTGTACCCTCGTGTCGTGGGAGCTATTTGGGTGAGCCTTACACCGTTCATCAGGAAACAGGAGGCCACTATGCTCACGCAACACAGCCAGCTAATGCCGGGCAATCGTGTAGAGAGGCCGGTGAACCTACACTGTTCAATCAAGAAACGGTGTCCACTGTGCTCACCCATTGAGTGCACCGATTGAGTGCACCGACTCGCAATGAAGCTGATCAGAAGCAGCGGGTCGAGACGAGTAAGGCATGAAGTAACTCGAGCCTTGAGCTCGATACATCGAACGGTGGCGGAGTGTCAGACATGCTCAGTAACGCAGGCCCACGCTTAGGGGCTGAGGTCACTCTCTGGATTGATCGAGGCTAGTGATGGCAATGGGGCGGGTTTGAGAATTGATTTTTATGATTTTTGAATAGGCCCGACCCGCTTACAACAGGAATTTAAAACCCGAACCTGACCCATTGCCATTGCCATCCCTAGTCGAGGCCGCTAAGGATGCATCGAACAGTGAGGGCGCCCTTAGGGGGACCCAAATGTCTCCACGCATCGCCTCTCGTTACAGTCATGTGGATAACGTTCCTTGGACCAACACCTAATTTTTTGAAAAAACCCACAAAAGATTAGCAACCCAACACAGGACCCAAACAATTCTCTGGTCCCCGTCCGGGCTTTGAATCTTAATTCCCCCCGGCTGGGGTTACAAGCTCGCGCAACCACGCTCGGCGGTTCGTAACGGGTAATAGCTTCTTTTATACTCACCACCACTTTCCCCTTGGACGATATGGGACTAAAAAACTGCTCTTGAGGCCTCGCCCTCCACACCCTAAAGTCTCAACGGGTGGTAATGGGTCAGGTCGGGTTGTATGATGGCAAAGCACCCAATCTGAACCCAACCCCTTTAATAAACGGATCAGAAGCTTAAACCCAAACCCGACCCAGCTTGTTTAACCAGTTTAATAAATGGGTCATTTCGGGTTGGTTTTGGTCATGTTGGCTCGGGTTGGGTCAACAGAACCCATGTAAACTAATCGGGTTGGGTCAACAGAACACACGTAAATCGGTCGAGTTAGGTCAACTCAGGTCGGCTTAGGTCAGGTCTGATCGAGTTGGGTCGGGTTAGGCCAGGTTTGATCGATGTGGGTCGGGTTTGATCGGGCTAGGTCGGGTTGGGCCAGGTTTGATCGAGTTTGGTCGGTTGGCTTGGGTTGGGTTGAGTTATTGATTGGTTGACACGACCCATTTAGTAAACGAATCAAGTCGGGTCAATCGAATTATAAGTATAAATCCAAACCCGACCCAATATGACCCAAACCCACTAACTTGGGGACGAGTTCGGATCGGGTCAAGGATTGCCACCCCTACTCAACGCCTCCCGCTCCGCACTCCCTCTCCTTCGACCCTGACTTCTCCCTCCGTCCAATGCAGTGTCCTCAACTATGTCTGCTCTGTCCTCCGAACCCCCATCGCGGCCCTCGACCACCTCCTCCCGCCCCCCCCCCCCCCCCCCCCACACACACACACACACCCACCCACCCACCCACCAAAACCTAGTGAACCCTCCACTGCCTCGATCCCACCAAAGGTGCAAATTTTGGGGATTATTTGATTTGGAGCTTCTTGTTGTAGAAGGTAGTGGTGTGCCATTTGGCACGGCGTGGTAAAAAAAAAAAAAGATAAATTACATATCTACCCCTGTAATTTGGTCGATTATTATTTACACCCCTCATGATTAAAACCTTACAAATATCTCCTATAGTTTGAAACACCATACACAGAGACCCCTCTGGAGGGAGTGCAAGCGATGTGTTTTTCAAGTTATAGGAGAGCATTTGTAGGGTTTTAAACTTGAGAGGATGTAAGTGATAATCGGTCAAACGATAGGGGTCCATGTATAATTTACCCAAAAATAAAAAGACAGTCTCACGACGATTCGGACATGTCATACCAGGCGTTATAATGCCACAAAGACCAAAGACCTTTCCATCAGGCTAATTTTTTATTTATCATAATATTATTATATATGTACAAAATTAGTGGTGGGACATAGGCGGGTTAAAGGGTCTATCCATGCCTAATCCGATTTGTACGAACCTTGACCCGTTTTGCCCATGAAACCCGGGGAACCCATGGAACCCCAACCCATGCTTGCCCATTCTAGTTGCTCGGATTCCTCAGGTTGCCCAATTTGTAAAATAACGGGCAGGTTGCCCAATTAGAAATGCTTGTGCACATACATAGGTGGAAAAAAACCCAACAAAATTTTGAATTGGATAAAAACATTCTCTGAATTGCATAATGAAGACATAAAGTCTAACCCATATGTTCACATATTTCAAACGAATTCTTAGCATTCAACATCAAACAGACAGTCTTTGATTTTTATAAAAAAAACTATCAAAGCATTCAACCTTAGTGTGTCACTTCCTCGGATTCCTCGGGTTGGGAAGATCGGTGTCCAAACCCGTCCAAATTGAAATCGGTTTGATCTTTTTTTGTTCAAACCCGTCCAAGTTTTTAACTAACTTTGTCTATGTTTGTCCATTGTTCAGGGTTGGGTAGATCGGGTTCGGGTCAAACCCACCCAAGTTCCACCTCTATACAAAATCTATAAGGTTTGGATGGGTTTTCAGTTTGGCATCCTCGCTGAGCTGGGCTGTGGGGTTGTGGTGGCCGCATGAGCCAAGCCGGTGATTGTTCTGGTTGGGTCGTTTAGGGCCATTGGCCAAGTTGGTTTGGATTTGGGTTGTTGACTTTGTGAGTGAAAAAAATATCTACCCCCTTGCTCAGCACCAAGTTTGAAACTTCTGGAAGAGAAGGTTGCAGGCGGAGATAGCGAGCATACAACAATAAAACTCTCCAGGACTCGGCCACCAACATCTTAGAGTCACCCGAGTGATGAGCTACAAGCAACAAGTGACAATAGGGGAGAAGGCACTCCAACGAGGGGTTAGTTCCCAATGAAAGACTCTCAGCATGATCCAGGTCCCAAGCCAAAAGTGGCAGGAAGCAACTTCACCTAAAGGAGGCGAAATGCCCTGCAAATGACTCATGGGATGACACTCGGAGCACCTACTCAAAGAGGACAATTATCCAAGAGGGATATGTTGAGTTTGTAACCTGTAAAAGAACCACCACACGTGGGAGGGTGTACAATAGGCTCCCATCCTCTAGTTTTTTGTATAAAAAGAGGGATTCCAAAAGGTGTGAGTTTAATTAAATATGTGATTGTTGTTCTCCCCCGGTCAATATGGGGCTAAACAAAAAAATCATAATTTTCTTTAATTCTTATATAAAATCATGAGTTTTATAACACTAACGACATCATATCCACCGAAGATGGCTGTCCGAGTTCCGACAGGTATGGGACCGTCCAAGGCGGTCGTCCGAGTGCCGACTGGCACAACCATTAACTACTGATTAAATATGTGATGTACATGAACGGTTGTTATCGTTGAGTAGCATTTACACAATGATTACGCCCGGATATAATAGGAGACTAAGGGGGTGTTTGGTATGTGGAACACCTTTTCCCCTTAATCCTCTTCCAGAAGAGGTTATTACTATCAATTACTATTTCTAATGCAATTTAACGGTCAAGCCTTCCGGTTGGCACAGAAACAACTGGAGTGATATTTTTTAATTCCCAAGTTCTTCATTCCCCCAGAACAATTCCTAGCAGTTATATTCAAATCATGGAATTCGGAATGGAAATAGATTGTTATGGAATGATGCCAAACACCCCCTAAGGGCTTGATAGCTCTGTTGTACCTTTTAGCAAAGTGCTTCCGGACCCTTTTGATTGTGTGGTAAATTTTAGATAAGTATTGTACTGAAAAGTGTATTTCAAAAAGCAATGTCTATTAATAGGCCAATGGTGTTTGATGATTGCTTTTCAAAAAGAGATGCTATTCAACCCGAAGGTTTTTCCGATTCCGCCGGCCCGATTGACGTGGCAGCGTACAACTGGTGGCAGAAAATCCACTAGCAACATTTAAATCTTTCACACCACCAGTTGCACGCTGCCATGTCAACCAGGCTGGGCGAAATCCGAAAAACCTTCGGGCTGAATAACATTTCTCTTTCAAAAATAGTCTGTCACGATAAACATCATTTTTGTCTGTTTGACAAAACAACTGTTGGTCCGTAAAGTGACAATAACACTCCAATGAGGGAGTTTTGCCATAAGGCAATTAAAGGAGTGTTTGGCATGAGGAATAGTTGTTCCGCTTAAACCCCATCCAGAATAGGGTAATACTATTTGTCTCGAACGCTTATACCGATTTATGTAAACATAATGACCTACCATGATCATAGTCGTCCATTGCCCCCCCCCCCCCCCCCCCCCCGGTGAATTGCGCTCAGTCTCGACTAGCAAGCAAAGAGACACTGTGATTGGATGCCACATCATTCGACATAAAAAAATCGATAAAACCTTAGGTATGAATAGCATTGAATGGTGATTTACATGATCTTACATTGAATCCAAAAAGTAATGCCCCAATTCAACCTGGTGTGTATATAGTAAGTGCATATGGGGAATTGGGTTCATAGGCTTATAGTTCTTTGTGTGAGGTCAACAAGCATGGAACAAAGCCCTAATCTTCACAATTAAAGTGAGAAAGGACTTTTCAAAAAAAAAAAAGGTGAGAAAGGCGACATTTTTAACACAAACCCCCCAATACAATAATAATCCCATAATAGCCCCCCCGTGTTTCGTTTCTGTACGAAACATCAATCGACCACACCGATCTTTTCAACTCCTGCATTGGGTGATGGCGGAGCAGCCGCGGGTGTAAGGGTTGGCGGAGGCGCCGGGCCGGCAGTTGTAGTAGGAGGCGCCGGGGCGGGAGCAGGGGACGCTGTCCCGGTTCAGCGAGTCGTAGCTGATGTAGTTGCTCGTCGCCAGGATCCTCCGGGTGGACTCGGAGCTCAGATCGAACTCCTCCCCGCCCCCCAGGCAGCCCGCGATCGTCCCCCTGCACGCCGACCGCATCCACCCCAGCTGGCGGCCCCCCTCCCCCGCCCCGGCCGTTTGTAGCACTTCGTGGGCCGGTGAGGCCTTGACGTAGGCCGCGAGGGAGACGGCGAGGAGGAAGACGAGGAGATCTCTACTCCTCGTTGCTGCCATCTTTCTCTCTCTAAGATCTCCTTCGACGGCCCGGTTTCTGCGGTATATAAAGAGAAAGAGAGAGAAATAGGGGCAAAGTCGTAATTCAGACTGTAATATATTTAGACGGATAATAATAAAAAAAGAGAGGGAATCCGATTTTAGTTCACGTCATTGTTGGATCGGCTAACCTCAGCAAGTTGACGGTGCTCCGATCTCGTAAGATTTAACGCCGTTAGTTGGCTCAACGGATTGAGCTGGCCCACCATATCAAGCATATTTTAAATTTTAATCTCCTATATTTTTCATATTTTAAAACAATACACCTATCAATAATAATAATAATAATAATAATAATAATACCTAGTTGCTAAGAGCACCTCAAATGGACTAGTAGGCGCCTTTCTTATTCAAGGAGCTCCCAGCTGCCACATAAGCAAAGTAGGAAGTGGGGATTCAAGAACACTTCAACAGGCTCCTAGGTGCTTTCCTTATTTTACAACTTTCAAAAAAAATTTCTCTAATTTTTTTTTTGTAGATTTTTACAACTTTCAGCGGGGGCTATTCGATAATTAACAGAGTCAATGTATGTTTGTTTTATTCATACTGGAGGGCCCACGATCCAAACTCTTGTGCGACTCGTCTTGCCAGTCCTAGCTAGAGCAGCAACGAGAGTTCAAATAGGGAACCATCTACTGAGCCCATTGAGTGTTGTTTTAATCCTATACTTCATTTGTTTCGCTACAATAACAAAGGATGAGCTTGTTGGAGATGATCTAACTCTTGACACATGGACGACTATGATCCTGCTGCAAAGGATGGCGATATCTCTCCCATGTTGAAGAGGTTCCCTGTTAGACTCCAGGTCTGGACACCATGGAACGAACTTTTCCTCAAAACCGTTGTGCCTTGTTTGAGCGAATCCTAATCATTGATGCAATTAATAGGAGATTATAGAATTAATAAATAGCAGCTACTACCTCCCTTGTTTCAATCTTCAGACCTCTCTGAACTCTTGCTCTAGCGTCCTGTCTTCTGACTGCTCTCGGAAAAAGAAAAAAAAAAAAAACTAAAAGACAGCTGTGACCCCACGTCAGCAGCGCGGTGCGACGTTGCATCGAAGGTTGCCTACCAACTATTCCAGCAGACAAGGAAGCAGTCCACCGACCCCTTTTTCTCTTCTTCTTACCTTTAATTGTATTACAAGAACACGAGTCCAGCATGCTTTTGAGTGTTGACCTCTTCAAAACCTAACCCCTGCCATGCACACATCATTACACTGTAGAGAGAGAGAGAGAGAGAGAGAGAGAGAGAGTACAGATGCAAACTTGTTAAATCTGCAAGACCCACATGTAAATGTTTCAGTAGAAGGGTTCAATGTTGCTTAATTTTTAATGATCACCTTGGTAGAGTACAGCTTTGTTTGGCATTTCTTATGCTGGATCTATCGATCCTTGCAGCAATCAACATTATTTAACAAACCACACACCCTTAGATGAGCATTAACAAAGCGAGACCGAGTCTCCGCCTCGTCTCAACGCACCGAGGAATGCAGGCTGGGGCCGGATCCGCTCGAATCGCATCCATCGTCAGCTTCGAGCTTTGAGAAGATCACGATGATGGAGACCACAGCAGGCTCTGAGATTGGTGCAATATCGGGGAATGGGTGGGAGAAGATTCAAGCATCCATTCATCTGCATTACCTAATTAGATCAGATCACAGAAAAATTGAAGAACAGGATATCACAAAATAAATAAATGCGTATAAACTTTTTCTACCAACAAAGATTAACGACTCCATATAGAAATTCATGGGATCATTCTTCAAAAAAAAGAACTCTTGAAGCTAGCACATTGCGTGATAAAACTAACTGAAGAATGATCCACCAGGTCGCCCAACAGCCAGACGCGAGGAGTGCAGCACAGCGCGACCTGGCGGCACACAGGTCCGACCATTGGTCGAATTGGCGATGTCGATGTCGGCCCTAAACCCCCCCTAGGGTTGATCGTAACATAGGCGAAGAGAAACAACACAAATCCATTCAGAAGCATAGTGTTAACCTACACCATGAAAAAGATAATCTGATCCTATTTTTGAACTTAAGGGTTAAATGCACTAAACTATATATCAATTTTTTTTGCTAATTCCATAAAAATAGAAGTCAATGTCTGCATGATTCAAGAAGTGCTCGCATTGATGTCCCTGGACTAAAGTAGACTGCATGGACAATAACATGACGGAAAAGTATTGTTCTTGACAAAGAAACATGCTGCGAGCGGTACAGTTTCACTCAAGGTTCGAAATTTTCATTTCGGTGGAAATTTCGACCTTCTGGATATGGAAATATTTCGATAGTGTGGAAATATTATAATTTTATAGAAATGATAAAAATATTGATTTTTTGATAAATTTTTTTAGTAAAACGTTGGATAGTCATAAACCAAGTATAGATACACACTTTGGAACACTGAAATAATATGTGTACACTATCAAGGGGTGTAGAGCTTCACATAACATGTATTCAATGTATTGAGTTTGTGAGTCTTGTGCAATCTTGATTGGTCCGGTTTTGATATATATTTTCCAAATACTTTTTAATCTTTTTTGTGGATAAAAATATTTTCAAAGTAAAGATTAGTTGATTGTTAAAATAATGTTTCAAACGATTTTGAAAGCGGACTTAAAACAAAAAAATTATGCAAGTTTGAAATTGTGCAAAAATTATACTGAAATGTGGAACATTGTTTTTTTTTATCAAGTATGAAAAAAAGAGTTTTTATATAGGAAAGTTTTTATTCATTCAAAATTTCCTAAGACGGACTAAAATTTTGACAAAATCCCTTTGTGTTGGGACTGATATCGCGATATTTCGTAGAGATGAAAATATTTCGTGAAAATATCACGAAATATCGGAAAACATAATAGTTTTTGTGCCGTTCGATTTTGTATACCGGATTTCGTGCCGAGCATTCAACTAACCGATGTATTTCGAGAAAATTCGTGAAATATATCGAGTTTTAGTACCTTGGTTTCACTTACAAGCTGAAAGGAAGTCATAGTCCTCCAAGCAAGGGAGCTGGATCTTCTTTTGTTATTGTCGCTCATAATGATCAGGAGTCGGTTGAACATACAAATCATCCTCATTCCCATCATCATCATCAGCATCTTCACCTACCCAATTACTTGGATGATTCTGTGAATAAGGATTACCATTCACTTCTCCCCTATCTGCAAAAAAAGAAGGTGAGAAATAGAATATAAGTGCTCAGAACTTACAAACTATTTTTTGCGTGATAGTCAACCTTGAGGTTCGTCCAAAGGATCAGTTTCCATCAGCTGTAGTCTGAAATATTAGTCAGGGCAAAATTTTATGCAAAAGGTACTTTGATATTCTACAAAATATACCAAGCAGTGATTGAAACATGCACAGGATTTTTCAGGACATTGGGAAAATGAAGAAAAGAAAAAGAATGCCAAAGTTTTTTTTTTTTGAGAAATCCCTCGTGTGTGGAGGGGGGGTATGGCGTGGACCCCTACCCGTTCATTGATAGAATACTAAATTTACAAGAGAACTAATACTACAAAAGAAAAATTACAGTTGTTCAACTGGGAAGCAAGGAACTCGAGAAGGAAGTTGCCCAAGACTTCAACAACTCAATGATTTTCTCGATAATGCCTTCATGCTGAGAGGATTTCTGATGGAATATTCTCTGGTTTCTCTCTAGAGTATATCAAAGTTTACTTAATATATTCAGGGATTTGTGCTTCTTCTACATTCTGCTATATAAGTAGTTGCTTCTAATCATTTAAAGCTTACCAAAGCAATAAACCAATATGTATCCCAAAATGTGTAATGAAAAACAGTAACCTGGATAATGGTTGTCTCTAAAATCCACTTGATGTGCTATTAAAGGCTTTACAGCATCGAGTGTCACAACATAGGGGTTATTCTTTCACCACTTGATGATTTCTTTCTGCATGTAAACCATCTTTTGCTAGCACTCACAAAACGAACGAATCTTCTTAACTATTAAAAGGTTATTGATAGGAATGATACTTATTTTATGAACATAAATTATTGACCACATTTCCTTATGAACATACTATTCAGCAAATCATCACATCTCTAATGTACGACGCAAAGCGTTAAGTGTGGAGCCTGAGCACGAGGCATCATATGAAGCCCAAGAACAAGCACAAGAAGAAGACTGACCACGAGGCCCAAGAGAAGCTAGGGCCAAAGTGAAGCAGCAGGAGAGAAAACCAGCGCCAAGTATAGTAGCCACAAGTGAGAATCTGACCTTTGACCTCTAAAGTAATGGGATGAGGCTAATATGCTGGCCAAGTGTTGCATCCTATCTTTCATGAACAAACAATGTAATCCAGAAAGTGATTGTGACAATGATGATTCAAAATCTCTGTGAAATGTTTGGGGAGCATCCAGGACTATTCCTCCGTACAAACTACAAACTATGGTCTATGGCAAATGCAGAAATGACTGAAGGGACCATGTTTGCAATTCATTGCAGATATATTGGAAATACAGTTGATTGATGATGCAACTGACTAGTGGTGCGTAGAAAGTAGACCAGGCACCATGTTTGCAATTCATTGCAGATGTTTCGAGAAAAATGAAGTATATCTGGTGATCAACTGGATCTCAGTGTGGGCTCAGGAGAAGCCAATTGGCTACATGATGCTTTATCCAAAAGGAGGTTCCGACTTCAGAACAGTATTGCATTCAATCGGCAACATGATGCTTTATCCAAAAGGAGGTTCAGAATAGTATTGCATTAGTGCTACTATGTATTTGGCTTCGTCATGAACCTAATTTATGTATCAAAGCTCATACTTGAGGGTTATTCTTTTAGATTTGATTCCCTGAAATATATGCTAGAAATGTGATCAAAGATGATTAAAAGTCAATTAGAGGAAGCCTAATATCACGGAGGAGGGGATCTAATAGGGTTTAGTGATCTAATGAAGACTCATGAATGATTTCTTAAAACATTTGCCTGCTGAAATTATAATGTGATTGCACAAATTTTGGTTTATGAAGGCTTATCTGAGGAACCTAGGCTTATGGATGGTTCAAAATATGGGATCAACATGTATGGACTAGTATTGATGCAGACATTCAGGAAAAACAGCAAATAAGAAGAAATGACAAAAAAACAAAGAGACAAATACTAGAGACTTCTAGAGTTCTAGTGGGGCATTAAAGCATCACACCTTAATATTTCCATGGTATCCCACCAAGGAACGGAGGCATTTTACCAATGCAATCGCTACAAATTTACCCAGCAGATAAGAGAGCTCAGAAATTTATAGATGAAATATGGTGCTCATGGGTTGCATTTATTGTACAAGGAATCTCGTCAACTTTAACTACTACTCCCTCCGACAAGTACTAGCACTCCCTCTTGTTATAAAAGAGAGGGGTTAGCCTCCTTGTATGGCTCTATAGATGGCTGGTTGTCCTTGTTTCTTCAAACATGGCCTGCTGATTCCTTTCTTGGACATGTATACTTCTTCCTTCTTGCATACATGGGATGCATCATTTTAGACATGAAAGTTCAAAGGTATCAGTACTGCTCTAACTACCAATCTCCTTCAGCAGACTGGAATTGAAGACGGACTCAGGATTATACATGATAGTGGATATGTTAACAGATTTGTGTTGAAAGAGAACTCTCTCTATAGGTGCAGATACTTGATAAACAGGTAAGTTCATAAACAACAAAAGGAAATGCACTCAATTCATTAACTGAATTAAAATATGTCCTGATTTGCAGCAAAGGAATTCAGAATGGTCACTTTTATATATGATTTCAGCAGACTAAGAAAGTTGTACTACATAAAGAAGTAGTCATTTCCAATCTAAGTCACATAAAATGCATAGCAAAAAAGAGATTCTAGGATACATATCAGGTGCATTCTCCCTGGCAGGCAATGTCATAGATGCATTCGTTATATTAGGCCTTTGCATGCCATTCTGCACACTTGAACTTGGGTTTCCTTCCATTTGGACCTGTCTTTCCCTAGTGGCATCAGAGCTTTTACCAACGCTCCCTGTACAAGAGAGGCAAGTTGCATGTGATTAGCTCGAAGTACTATCGTGAAGTTAACACTCCATAATGTAGAAGCTGTCACCTGACAGCTCAGACCAGATCTTGGTGTGGTCTGAAGGATGCTCAGAGACTGAAGCACCTCTAGCACCTTGCAATTCAGAACCCCTTCCACAAACATCCTGGTCAGGTTGAGCTGCAGAAACTGGTTGGTGGTTTGTCGTAGTTCCCTCATTAAGCTGTGATACCAGCATTGTAGCAAGAACAAGTGTTGCATCAATGTCCAAAGTGGACCCATCATCTAACCCAAATCTTGGTGCCATTAGGATAGGTCTGCTCATCCAGATTCAAAGTGATTAAGAGTATCCCCAGGGCATAAGACAGTTTCAACTACAAATACGGAACACATAGAAAGAGGAAACAAATTGGAAAAAGGGCTTACTCGCCAGCTTTCTCAAAAAACAGGTGGATGTCAACTTCGCAACCTTCACAAAAGGATAAAAACGCCTAGTTTGGAAATACACCAAAACAAAATAGGTCAGACAAAACAACATGCATCAATAAGAGAAAGTGGAAAGACCCCATGACAGTGGAATACCGTATATGAATCCATCTTTTACAAGATTCATCATGAACACATATATGAAGACTAGGATCTAGACGAAGAACAGCATGGATCTAGACACATGGCAGCAATTGCATAAAGCAAACAAATCAAATAACAAGTTGAACAAATTTCCTGACCCAAAATAATACAATTGCTGCAAGGACATGGGAGAATCGAGCCCAAGATGGGACCCAAACCTCCTGACTTACATCACACCATAGCTTCGCTCCCTTTCTCTCTCTTTCCCCTTGCATGTCTTCCCACCACTTGCGGCTAGAAATCCACATGAGAAAAGTTTTAGGTACAACCAACTAACCAAGGGAGCCGGACCTAAAATTTACAACCCTTCAGCAGACTCTGGGGCACTGGCCCTGGAGAGCAAGCAACCAAACCTTTTTCATAATATGAAGTGCCATTTAGAACAAAACATTTATAGTAAAAATTTGCTTGGAAGTCTGTGGCTTCTTGAAAATAACAAACAAATCTCTAAGGACACAACAGATCCTTGTACAATATTTCGATCACCACATTTGTATTCAGGACTAGCCAAAGCAACGACTAGGTAATGTAAACCTGCAGGCAGTTCAATATGGGCCTATCAAGATAAATTGCAATGATCAAAAAACTGAAACGGAAGACAAAAACTTTCTTTTGCTAAAATAAATTATTTTATAGATAAAAAAGATTTGCATATACTTGTGGAAAAGTTCCAACTTCCAAGTCAAAAATCAGACCACCGATCCAGACCACTGATACCATAACTCTTATAATCAAAGCTATCCCAGTATTGGATACTTATAAATTGGTGGATTCCAATTTTGGATCATGTATCCCTACTCAACGCATAATCTGAAATCTGAATACCTAATGTGATCCCCATTCATAAACTTGCTAACCGACAAGATTGTTACCACCAAAGCTACCAAGATAATATCATTAGGAAGTGGTTAAATTCTTAAGTGGAAAAAATTGACAGTTGCATTTCGTAAAACTAATTAAACATATTAATATTAAGAAAATATTGAGATAAAGTTCTACAATTTTCAAATCCTTTGTGTATGAGTTGCTATTGTTGGCACCAACAATCGATGATGCGGTAGCAATTTCATGCACAAATCAACTCCTACATCAGATACATAGTACCGTCTAAAGTTATCACAACCCTACAAGTAATTATCCAAAAACTATTACACTATCCACATAGATCAACATTATTATAAAACATAAACTCTTTCTGTAACCAGACTTTGATCATTAGCATGTTGCATGCAAATAAGATTGAATTCAATAGGGCAATCTATAAAATATACATTCCAAAATTCATTTTTTGTAGACAGTGGTCAGTCGTGCATAGTGTCTGCCCTTTTTTTTAAGACAATAAATTGTCCCTTACGTGCAAAGGGTTACAAGAAAAATTCGTTTCCAGGATATTGTTAACCCGTTCATTGTGCACACACTAGAATACCTACTGTAGAGATATACAAGTTGTAAATGACATCAAACGTTTCATCTTTCAAAAATTTGACAAGAGAGACCTAGGACAAGCCGATATCATACTCAACACAAAAATTGTTATGAAGGACAAGTGTCTAGTGCCATCCTAGTCCCAATATGTCGAGAAAGTCCTTAGAAAATTTTACAACATTGATTGCTAACCGATATTCACACCATATGATCCAAACATACACCTAAAGAAGAACTCACGGTCTCCTACACTACGAAGCGAGTATGCTCAGATCACACGATAGCTAGGGTTCCTAGAAAATTATACTCAACCCGACATTGCCTAAGCGGTTAACAGACTTAATCAATATGCCTCAAATCCAAATGAAACTCACTAGAACACGTTAGAAAGAGTTCTAAGATATCTTATGGGTACAATGTCGTATTGATTGCACTATAGCAGATATCCAGTAGCGTTAGGGCTATTCTGATGCCAATTGAATTAGTGACTTAGTAGATGTAAAATCCACGACTTGATTCATATTTCTATTAGGAGGTGGAGCTATATCTTGAAAATCAACAAGCAAACCGTATTGGCTAGAAGTACCACGGAATCTGAAATAATAGCCTTTAGATACTACTAGCATAGAAGTTGAATGCCTTAGAGATCTTCTATATAAGATTCCATCAATAGAAAAGTCATTAATTGCGATATCCATTCATTGTGCCTGTAGATCATCGATTGATAAATATAATCAGGAAAACGTTGATGTGAAAATGAATCGACATCTGTAAAAGTGAGACATAAATCACTCAGATATAAGTTGAAAAATAAAATCATTGACATGGGATCTGAAAAAGAATCTGGCTGATCATATCTAACTATTTTAGAAACGTACTACTCTAATCCCAATTCAAGCCCCACTAATCTCTAAACACTCCCATGTTTCCTGGTCCTTATTTCTCGATTCTACTTCATCACTGGGTATCGCTATTTCTCCCTCTCATTAATCCTTTATTAAAAACCCTGCTCATGCTCTTACATGATGACAAGTAGCAAAGCTTTCATCAATAGCGGCAGATTTGCAGTTGTTGAGAAACCAAAAGATTGTAGAAAAACTCAAGGCTAGAAGCAGGGCAAATGACACACCTTCAGTTCTTTCACGCCAAATGTGACATCCACAGGATCCCCGACATGGGTATACTGCAGGAACTCTTCGGCGGTGTCAATCCACAGCTGCGTATGCAAGGACTCGTCGCTGTTATCTGCAGCCTCAGAGCCACAAAGAAAGCCCCATCAATCTAAACCAACGGGCAAAAAGCACCAAAAATAAATTAAAAAAAAAACACCAAAATCTTTACCTTTGGTGTGATCGATGTAGCTTCGGAGCTCTACCGACTTCCCTCCAATCTCCGCCCCGGCGTCGGGTGGCACGGAGGCGGGCTCGGTGGCGATGATGGTGATCTCCTGGAGCGAGGACTGGAAGTTGGCGAGGAGGCGGGCGAGGTCGCGGGGCCGCACGGCGAGGCTGCTGGGGAACCGGGACCGGTCGAGCGAGAGGTGCTGGACGTCGGGCTCGGCGTTGCAGCTGATCCAGTAGGTCTTCCTGGCGCCGTTGAGGCAGTGGAGGGTCCACTGGATCTTGGCGGCGTCGGGGGAGGGGAGGAGGAGGGAGAGGCGGTCGAGGGCGGAGACGGGGGTGCGGAGGACGGAGCAGACCGACTTGAGAAGGACGCTGCATTGGATCTCGGCGGCGGCGGCGGCGGCGGCGGCGGCGACGGTGGGGGAGGAGAGGAGGGAGAAGGCGTCGAAGAAGTCGGGGTTGAAGGAGAGGGAGAGGTAGGCGGAGCGGGAGGCGTTGAGGGTGTGGAGGGCGAGGCGGGAAGGGGAGGCCTGGAGGACGAGCTCGGTGCCGACACGGGCGAGGCAGGTGATGGAGCGGTGGAGGGTCCGGAGGGCGTTCCCGCTCAGCAACAGCTCCATTGGGGGGTTTCTTGGGTTTAAGGGGAGAAACTGAGAAATGGGTGTTTTTAAGTATCACGGAACGTTTTTTTAGTTAATAGGCATTCGAATTTTTCACTTTATTTTAAACTAAACCCAATCCTAAACTCTAAAATCTATATGCCATGGGATGAATCCTAAATCTAACTAGAATCAAACCTCGTCCGTTGCGAGCAGAAAAAAAAAATACTCCTAACTTCATTTCGAATTTTTATTTCATGCCACTTTATTTTAAACTAAATCGAATCTTTAACCCTAATATCTATATGTCATGGGATGAACCCTAAATCTAATATGAACCAAACCTCGTCTGTCGCTGCTGTTCACACCGTTGAGGAAGAAGGAGGAGACATCTGGGAGTGGGAGGAGGCAGAGGAGGGTGTCAGGGCTGAATTGGCCACTTTATTTTAAAACTTCATTTCAAATTTTATTTCATGCCACTTTATTTTAAACTAAATCGAATCCTAAACCCTAAGATATATAGGCCATGGGATGAACCCTAAACCTAATATGAACCAAACCCCATCTGTCGCTGCTGCTTGCACCGTTGAGGAGGAAGGATGAGGCGTTTAGGAGTGGGAGGAGGCGGAGGACGACGGAGTGGAGGAGGGCGTCAGGGCCAAACCAGTTGCTCAAGAAATCTGAAGAGGGTGGGACAAGGGTGAGGAATTTTAGAGATTTGGCAGCCCTTTACACTGAATCCGATCCGTTGTCAGGGACCTTAGGCTCCTCTGATATGTTGCTCGTCCTTTTCTACCCATCAATCTCTTGTCAGGGACCCTAGACACATTACCCAAAAAATATCTAATAATTATGGGGGTGGTTTTTTTGGGTAAACCCGCCCACAAGAGAGGTCGCTTTCTTCCTTGGAAGTGGCAATTTTGACTCCTCCTCAGCTTCAAACGAAGAGGTCAAGACGAGGATGATGTGCCGAGGGCTTCGACTTCGTGGAGTTCAGAGGCCCTACGAGCAAGCTTGGTCTTGAGCGAGGGATGTTGGAAGGTCTGACGCCCCCATAATGAGTACCCCCAAATAGGGATGGCAACGGTGCGGTTTAAAACCGAGAACCACGGAAAACCGCACAGCTTGGTGCGGTTTTGGTTTGCCAAAATATAAAACCGTTGCGGTGCGGTGCGGTTTCGGTTTTGCCCAAAACCGCAAAAAACCGCACCGTTTAAACCATTATAATGTTAAACCGCGGTGCACCGCATGGTGCGGTTTTGGTTTTACATACGGTACACCGTCGCGATGCGGTGCGGTTTTGGTGTGGCGGTTCGGTGTTGCGGTTTTGCCCAAAACCACACCGTTGCCATCCCTACCCCCAAATGGCATTTCCTGCGAGGTTTTTGAAGAAGAAGAATGATGGGAGACAAGGGGAGTTAGAGAACAGGATGATTGATTCACTCAAGTGGGTTGAAGTCTTTACCAGTAGGTTTACAAAGGATCGACCAACGTTTTTCTTAGTACTCATACCCCTCCTTTTAGAGGAAAAGTTGGATGAGGGGGGACTATTATTACAAGACACGTGTAACCTAGGGGGGTACATGTTACAAGCTCGACTTATCCCTCCTGGACAACTGCCCTCTTTGAGTAAGTTTAGGAGCTCGCATTTCCGGGTGCGTCCGAGCGTCGTCCCATGAGTTATTCATGGGGTTTTTCCTTCTTATGGAGAGATAGCTTTCTGCTATCTTTGGTTTGGGATCGGGGTCTCACGGAGAGGCGTCCAAGGAGAACCAGATCTTCGTTGGGGTGCCTTCTGCACCCGATATCTCTCTTGGTTGTCGCTGGGGCGACTCTGGGATGGTGGATATCGGGTCCCAGAGAGTGGGATGGTTTCCCACTTGTCCCCTACACCCTACTATTCAAAGCCTTCTCTTATGAAAGCCTTCATCTCGATTCCGAGTAAGGGGGGCAGATTTTTACGTACCCACAATAATCACTTACATATGCATCATGAAAGTTTTTCCCAATAAAATAATAAATAATTCCAAGATAAATACTCATTGAAAACTAATTCATAAATCGAGGTTTAACATGAAATAGTTTTCACATCCTAGGGAAACTGCCCTGATGAATAGAGGTTTAAGATGGAGACAGATTTTTTTAAAGGTTAAACTGTCGTCTGAGATAGCGGGCCTACGAAAATAGGTTACTACCGGAATTACTTGTGAAAATTTTCAGCACGCATTTGTGGGTGCAAAACTTATACCGGACCGGATCAGAGCGGCATGGGCCCGCGCAACAGCCCAAGTGGATAAGCTCGCCCGGGTTTATGGGCCCACTATGCAGGGCTCACAGATCAAGCCCTCCCCCTTATTCGGCCCGAACAACGGCCCAATAAGGGCCCAGCAAAGAGACCCAGAACCAGTGTCACGTCATCATCGCCATATCATCACTATCATATTGGGCATATGTGACGACCAAGATCCAATAGGCCAATAGCCAAGAGCCAAGACTCCTGAGGCGAGAATGCCAAGATGGATGAGGTGAGGTGAGGTGTACAAGGCCATGAGTTAGCCCCACATCGCCTGGAGAGAAGGAGATCCTGAGCTACTTATATAATTTCCCCTCCCAAACATAGAAAACGCGTTTTAAAATCGTGCGCCGCTACGGAATTCGTAAGAACTCCGTAGTTAAGCGTGCTCGGGCGAGAGTAGTACCAGGATGGGTGACCCCCTGGGAAGTTCTCGTGCGGTCACGGGCAAAGCGGACAATATCTTGTGTGTTTGGGGCGGATGTTACAAAATGGTACCAGAGCCGGTTCTCCTCGAGATGGGGGGGGTCTAACCCTACAAGAGGACGTGTAGCCCTAAGGGGGGTGGATTGTGACGACCAAGATCCAATAGGCCAATAGCCAAGAGCCAAGACTCCAGAGGCGGGAATGCCAAGATGGATGAGGTGAGGTGAGGTGTACAAGGCCATGAGTTAGCCCCACATCGTCTGGAGAGAAGGAGATCCTGAGCTACTTATATAATTTCCCCTCCCAAACATAGAAGACGTGTTTTAAAACCGTGCGCCACTACGGAATTCGTAAGAACTCCGTAGTTAAGCGTGCTCGGGCGAGAGTAGTACCAGGATGGGTGACCCCCTGGGAAGTTTTCGTGCGGGCACGGGCAAAGCGGACAATATCTTGTGTGTTTGGGGCGGATGTTATAGCATATGCCTATGCTATAAAAGGACCCCCGAGACCTTCAGGCAGGGCGGTTGGTCATTCAATCAGAGGAGGATGATTCCAGAGCAAGTGCTAGAGCTCAATTCTCCCCTTCTTGTTCTCTTCTAGTTGCTTCGCGCAACCCCACTGTACGAAGCTTCTCTTGGCCTGTCAAGAGAACGCTCATCCCTTATTTACTCAATTTTATAGTGAAGATCAGGTGCCATCTCTCGCCCGGAGACGTAGGTCGTAAGACCGAACTTCGATAACAACTCCACGTGTCACCTCTCTCTTTCTCCGTCTCTACTCTCTAATGTTAATCTCTCTCTCTCTCTAATGTTAAGTCTGTGGGGCGGGATTTTCGATCAAGGCGGCTCGAAAATTTCCCCCACAACATTGCGTAGCACTGGAAATATACGCACGCATATCAAAATTGGACAAGTGGCACACCTTCACGTCGGATAAAATGAGACGAGGGTATGGGAGCCGAAACGACTGATTTGTCAGAAATTTTCCTTGAAAAAAAGTTGCCGAAATGAGATGAGGTGTGCCAGTTGTCCCATTTTGATACATGTGCATACATTTCTAGCACTACGGAGTGCGTGCTGAAAATTTTCCCGCCTACGCTGGGAGGATGTCTGATCCGCGGTCGATAAGGGGGGACCTGGGGATCCGACCACTGCGTAGGGTCTCGACGACCTTGATGGGGAAAAAAAGTTCTTGAAATAGTGAACAGCACGAGAAATATCTGGGTTTCTTTTTGTAGGGCCAAGTACCAAGTGGGGCACAATGTGTGGTTATGGAAGAAGCCTAGGTGTTGCTCCTGGGCATGGAGAGCAGTCCTACAAGGGATGTCTTTCATTAAAGGTCATTTGGTTATCCGGGTAACCAACGAGTCTAATGAGGATGGCGAGGGTGCTTGGAACGAGAGTGTGGTTAACCATACCTTCGGACTGGACCTAGCCGCCCTAATCAACCCAGTTTCTATCCTCGCCGGAGAACATGCTTGATGCACTAAGGTGGCCTACAAGTTGTTATCTGGGACCGATGAGGGGCAAGGTATCAACAACGAGGATAGATTACCTGAGGTCATGGATGTACCAAGCCAATGTTTCTCTCACCATTGCTAACTTTAGTGATTTGTGCAGGTTGCTTTGTGGGGATCACACGGGGGGCGAGCGAAACATAAGATGGCGAGCTCTATTAATTAGTACATCCAAGCCATTTGCGACGTGGCGGGCAAGGATGCTCCCACGCAGCTAGAATGGAAAAACAGCTCGCATGCGGTCAGCTCACATGCAACTAGAATAGAGAGAAAAGCTCGCACGTGATCAGTTCGCACGCAGCTCACCCAAGGGAACAGCTCGCATGCAGCTTGAATAGAGAGACAAGTCGCAAGCGGTCAGCTCGCACGTAGCTTACCCAAGAGAACAGCTCGCACGCGGTCAGCTCGCATGCAGCTCGAATAGAGATCAAACCGTTCACGATCATCTCACACGCGGAGAGATCGTCTCTTGCTGATAGGGCTCAACACCCATAGCTCACCCAGGAGCTCGACCGATTATGTGATAACGAAGGAGTTCGCCTTCTTGCCCGTAGAAGTCGCCTATAGTAAGGCGGTACCAAATCGACAGATGTCATCACCCCCGTGGAACTATGTGAACAATTGTGAGCCACATGAGCCGGCCAGAGTCAGTCTAGAACAACCCAGACGGGAGCCTTCCAGAATACCCATACGGGCGCCAAGTTCCAAGACTTGTTTTGGTCACAATATTGCTTACCCAAAAACCAGGGTTAGCCTTGAATCTCGAACTCATCTTGGGGGGCGGCTTTTTCTTTGGCTACCCAAGGTCACTCAGAGTGTTTCCCAGGAAAAAGACGGGCTTCCTCGCTGCTGCCATGTGAATGATGAACTGGTGATATTTTCTGGTACCATCAGGTTTGATCGTGAATTTCATGGTGCCTCTGTACTAGCTCAAGCTGCGTGGCCCCTTCTCAAGTGAGCCCATTTCTTGCTCCCCCTTCAAGATCTAGTTGCTCTCAGTGGCTTGTAGATTCGGGTGCTAGCAGACATCTCACTGCCGATCTGTTTAATCTCAGTCTTCGCTGACCCTATTATAGGTCGGACACAGTTTCCGTAAAAAATGGTCAAGCTCTTTTTGTTCACCATCAGGGTTTTGGTATCTTGACAACTCCATATGCATCTTTTCAGCTTCGTAATATTCTTCATGTTCCATCGATTGCCGCTAATCTCCTCTCGGTTCATCAGTTCATGAAATATAATGATTGCCTGTTTGTTTTTTATGCTGATGGTTTCTAGTCCAGGATTAGAAAACGAAGATGATCCGTTTTCACGGGCCCAGTAAGCATGGTCTTTATCGTCTTCCCGGTGTCTCGACTTCTCCTGTCTTTGCTTCTTTTGTTGTTTCGACTACCTCTATTCCTGTTTGGCACTTGCACCTCGGTCATTATTCCTCAGCGACCTTCCAAACTATTCGTTATCGTGCTGCGCTTACTATTCGTGGCTCTCTCCAGTTTTGCTGCGAGTTTGCGACGCATGTCTCCTTGGGAAAAACCATAATCTTCCTTGCTCTTTATCTTCTTCTTCTGCAACTTCTCCTCTCGGTCTAGTTCATTCTGATGTACGTATGGGACCATCGTCCATTTTACTTGTCGCTGGCTATAAATATATGTTATCTTTGTGGATGATTTCTCTAAATTTGTATGACTATTTCCTTTACTTCAAAAATTTGAAGTTCTTAATAATTTTCTTGCCTTTAAAATTCTAGTAGAAAATCTTTTTCATTCTCACATTAAAATTCTTCGCATTGGTGGTGGTGACAAATACACAAGTCACAATTTTACTTCCCCGCTCTCTACTTGTGGTATTCTACATTAATGGTGTTGCTGACCGCAAACACTGTCACCTGATTGAAACCACTGTTACAATGCTTTTGCAAGCCTCCGTGCCAACCAAATATTGGGTCGATGCTGTTTGTACGGCTGCAATTCTCATCAATCGCCTCCCCTCAACGACCCTAACTCACCGCTCTCCATTTAAGTTGTTGTTTAATTGTTTCCTGACAACTCAACTCTCAGGGTTTTTGGGTCTCTGTGTTTTCCATGGTTGCGATCGTATATGTCTCACAAACTTGAAGCCCATTCTTTGAGTTGTGTGTTTATAGGATATTGCTCTTACTCAAAAGGATACCGATGTCTTGATCCTTTGACATCAAAGGTCTATGTCTCAAGGCATGTCCAATTTCATAAAAATATTTATCCCTTTGCCACAGGTTATCTGTAGGAGTCTTTACCCGTGCCGTTCTCCCCAAATCAATCCTTTCATCTTCCGCTACAACGTCCTCCTTATTGCTCCGCCTCGCCACAGCAACAGGCTCCACCTCCGCACTCATTGTCCCCATCCATGTCGTTTCCCGCTGCTCCATTCGCCTACACCGGTTTCGCCACAACAGCAGGCCCCATCTCCATGTTCATCGTCCTCACCACTACTACATCCATAGTTGCTAGAGTCACCCTCACAATATCGCAGAAATTACATTCAAAGAAGCTATGACACATGATTCTTGGCATCATGCCATATATGTTTGCAGAATTCAAAGCTGTCGAAGATCAAGGAACGTGGACTTTTGTCCCACCTCCTCCTTCTTGCACGTCATTGGCTGTAAGTGGGTTTTCATGCTAAAGCACAATCCGGATGGTTCTGTTGCTCATCACAAAGCACGTCTTGTTGCTAAAGGCTTCCATCAACAAGAAGGAATTGATTATCATGAGACGTTCAGCCCTGTCGTCAAAGTTTCAAATAAGCCACAATTCATATTGTCCTTTCTCTAGCTCTTCACTATGGTTGGGTTCTTTGACAGCTTCACGTCTCCATTGCATTCCTCCATGGCTTTATCTCTGAGGATCTATATGTCTCAACCACCCGGGTTTGTTGATCTGGCCTTCCCTGGACATATATGTAGGCTTCGCAAGGCCTTATATGGCTTGCAACAAGCACCCCGCGCATGGTTTGATCGATTCTCTCGCTTTCTTCTGAGTCTTGGATTTTCTATGAGCAAGAATGACTCTGTCTTATTTTTTCAACATTGTTGTGGTCATACAACGTTGATACTTCTATATGTGGGCAACATTATCATTATGGGAAAGGATCAATCATCTCCCTCTCTACTCTTATTTCTGGAATGAGTAAACAATGTGCAATGAAAGACTTGGGATGTCTCCATTATTTTTTAGGAATTGCAGTTGTGCTCACGAATCACGGTTTTTTTCTGCATCAGGCCAAATATGCCGCTAATCTGCTTACTCGTGCTCGGATGACAAATTGCAAGCCTTACCCATCACCGACCACTACGAAGCGCTCTCCTACATCTACATACTTGAAACCTTTTGAGGATCCCTCTATTTTTTTTTGAGGGGTAAAAATGAATTTAAAATTGAAAAAAAAGAGCGGTTACAGACCCCGGCTTATCTCTAGGCGAGAAAGCAAAACACCAGACCAAATAGGACCACACACCGGCACCTAAGCCCAAGTTAGAAAGATACCCACACACTTACACAAGTGAGCAACAAGCCACACCCCAAACGGGACCGACATAGTAGCTACCCGCAATCCAAATTGCAAACAAAAGTCCAAAAAGAGACTAAACAACCAACGAAGGGATCAGCTAGCCCCCTTACTCCTTGTAACTCTGTCAGAAGTAGCCTTAGGCCAAGACTCCTTGGCTCGGGATGAGGCCTCAAGAGTTGGATTCGGCTGAGTAAGTAAGGGGCAGTTGGCAAGATGAGGAGGTAATTTCTTGTATTGAGCATAAGGGTCCGGGGGCTGAGGAACATCACCTGCATCCTCTGATTGCTTAAGACCCAGAATGTCCATTGCTTCCAAAGACTGATCTCCATGAGAAGAAGAAGCACGCTCAAGAGCAGGAATACAAAGACGAGAGTTAGAGCTCTTAACCTTTGTCTTCCTTGCCTAGGATCTTTCCATGGAAGCCCCACTTCCACTAGCAAGAGCTAGCACTACCGGTCTGCTATCACTAGTTGTACCCTCTGCTCGCGTAACATTAGCCTCTGCTTGCGTAACATCACCTGCTGCATTATTTCGTGTAACATCAACTGCAGCCTTTGTAACATATCCAGGTTACGTAACAGCAGCAATGGACTGCATAACACCACCTGAAGCTAATGCAGCAGCAGGCGTAACAGCAGGACCAAACTCATCACAAGGCTGCGTAACATCAGCAATGTGCTGCGGAACGACAGCACCACCAGCCTGCGCAACATCATCATTTGGCTGCGTAACATCAGGAAAGTGCTGTGTAACGACAGCTGTAACATCAGTTTTTGCATCTGCATCTGACTGCGTAACATTAGCACCTGAAACACCTTCAGCTCCAGCAGTGAGCATAACATTCACTGCCACATCTGAAGAAATTGCAGGGCTCAATGCTCCAGCATTCACCACAATACCACCACCTGCAGCTTCCTCCTCGAGATTCCCTAACATCTCGAACCGAGAGCCACTACCCCAGTTAGAAGCACCCAAGGTTGAGGGGCCCTACCTTTATTCTTTGTGGCCACTGTTGTCCACTGATTGCAGTCTGGTTGCACATCCAATTGAGAGGTAGAGGCAAGATAATTTTTCCCATCCATATCAAGACTGATAGAGTTACCAGTCGGCCTCCAACTCTTCCTAATTGCTGTGGACCTAGGCATTGGAAAACCTTTCCATTTGTTAGAGAGCTTAGGATGAGCAACACAAAAATCCTCATTATGTTCGAAAGATTGACACGCTTTGCATCGAGTCGGTTTCCAATCATATTCAATCTTTTGCATAGAAAGAATAGTACCCGCGTCAGACCACACTTCAACTTCATCACGAAGAGCCTCCTCAACATTTACCTCCACATAGATTATGACATAATTCATCCTTCTGCCTGCTTTGTGCGCAACTGCAGTTGCCTTCGGAGCATCCATCCCAATAGGGGTGTCATGCAGATTAGGAAAACGGACCCACAAAGGGATAGACGACAACAGCTCTCATCCATACTGGAGATCACTACGCCACTTTTTCAAGACAATTGGATGTCCTTGAAAGTGCCACGGTCCTCCTTCGAAAATTCTAGTACAATCATCAACATTCACAAATTTAAAAAGGAAGATACCGTTCTCTCGGGAGAACATATCCATGTCCCCCATCAGCTACCATAGCCTCATAACTGTAGCCTTGAGGTGAGGGAAAATGGTCTCTTTCCCAGGATAAATCCCACAAGTGAATAGGCATAATAACGTTCAGTTTTATCAAGTTCTACCCGTGGGCAAATCGCTACTCTTCAACCTTCAATCACATCGGGTTCAATGAATTTCAGTTTGTACTCTTCAGAAGATAATGCATAAGAATGCAAGGAAGATCCCCAAGCATTACCACCAGGCTTCGCCCTATTACCAATATGCTTTGCCCCAATTCCTGCAAGCCGTAGTAAGTCTGGCTCTCCATAACATTATTTCTTGGTTTGCAAAGAAACAACCAACAGTAGCTCGCTCCTCCATTGAAGCTGAGTATCGATCTCTTGCCTCTACCGCTGCTGACATCTCATGAGTACTGATGCTTTTTCAGGAACTTGGTGTCTGTTTCTTCCCCGTTCCTGTTATATGGCGCGATAATATCTCCATTATTTCGCTCGCCTCCAATCCTGTTTTCCATACTCGCACTAAGCACATCGAGGTGGACCATCACTATGTTAAGAAAAAAGTCATCAACAATCCAAGCCGACATTGTCATGTGTCTATAGTTGATCAACTTGTCGATGTCTTCACCAAGCAGCTATCGTGTGGTCGTTTCCACTATTTACTTGACAAGCTCATTGTCAAGGAGGACCATTTGGTTGAGGGGGGATAATAATGTGTACATGGATATCGTAATTGTGTAAACGTGCAACTCTGTAACCGTAGATCCATGTAAATAGTGTAATCGTGTTAACTGTACGAAGGCTTTATAAATATAAGCATCGGCCAGCTTCTTGAGTTTAAGTCCAGAGTCACTGGTGTTTCCTATTTGTCGACCCACACTTCTTCTTCTTTGTCTTTAGAGCCTAGCTTTGGTACCATGTTACGAATCCCATGTGAGAGGGAGGAGGCAACGGTATAACTCCCACCCCGTCACCGATGTGGGACTATTCTCAACACAAAGAATCCCCAAAATTTCCACCTTAGGTGGGATCGATGCAGCTCCGGAGCTTGGCCGACTTCTCTCCAGTCTCCGCCCCAGCACCGGGTGGCACGGAGGTGATGATGGTGACCTCCCAAAGCGAGGACCGGAAGTTGGTGACGAGGCAGGGATACTGGAAAAGTGGGCCCGGTCGAGAAACGGGCTCGAGGAGGATGCTGCATTGGGCGGCGGCGGCGGCGGCGGCGGCGGATAAGTCGAGGGTGTCAAAGGAGCGTTGTTTAGTCCCATATCGTCCAGGGGAAAAGAGTTGGCGACTATAAAAGAGGTAATATCGTAGTATGTGTCGCCGGGCTTGGTCGCGCGAGCCTGTAACCCCAGCTGGGGGGAATTAAGGTAGCCCGGACGGATGGATGTTGGTCTCGCCCTTTGGTGGGTTGGGTTGGGGGTCCGCAACAGTTAGGCTATGTTTAGCTGGCTAAGTTCCACCAGCCCCCGAAGACAATAGTTGAGACGGGGTCTTTGACCTCTCTCTTTAACCCTGGGGCCCCAGGGAGGATTTGTGGTGGGGGTTGGCGTGTGCGCGCGGTGTCGCGCAGCCTCGGTGCTATTAGGCGCTGGGGCGGGAACTAGTTACACAGAGCATCCTGTGACCTCCCGTTCACTGAACGGTGGTAGGCTCACCGGCCTCTGCGTTGCCTGACACCATCCCAATTAGGAACCCCACAAGGGCACAACCTCAACCCGGACGGCTAATCTTTTTTTTTTCTTTGGGGGGGGGGGGGGGGGGGGGGGTAATGTGGTATTTTCAGTACCCATTTTATCTTGCTTTTTTTAAAAAAGGGAATTTAAAAAAAAATTCAAAGGATTTTTTTTTTAAAATTCTATAGTGAAATCACTGTAACAAAGTAGAAATTGGCACCGATTATTATTCTGTGTCGTAAATTGGCACCGATTATTATTCTGTGCTTTTTTATTGATAAATCTTGCTTTTAAAAATTTTTTCTATAGTAAAATCGTTGTAGCAAAGATCTACATAATACTGTGCAATAGGTTGGGGGGATTTTTGTCATTTGGACGGTTTAGAAAAGTCAAACTAGCGGCTGAGAGGACTTACTGTAATATTTTTGTCAATTGATACTCTTTGCGTTACAGATTGCTGCTTTTACTACAGTGAAAGCAATGTAGTAATTGATGGTGCCAAAAAATATCACTGGCTCGTCGTCCACGTGGCAGCAGCAGGGGAAAACACGACGAGATGACAGAAGTCCTCAGGGAGACCGCCTTTGTCTTTGGGCACACCCCGGGTGACCTCGGGTGACCAAAGAAGACCCCCCGGATGAGCTCGGGATTCAAGGCCAACCTCAATTTTTAGGTAAGCAACATTATGACCAAAATAGGTCTTGAAGTTCAAAGAACACTCCTAGAGAAGCCGGCCTCGGCTTTCACAAACACCTCGCACGTGGGGTGTCTCCTTTGAAGGACTCATCTTTTGCCCACTGTTTCATGTAAGATCCACTGCAAAGCTCACCCAAGAGCTCGCCTAGTCGCACGCGATTAGCTTGACTGTGGCAGATTGTCTACCTTAGTGCGCCAAGAGCTCGCTTCATCCGCACGCGGTCAGCTCGCCCGTGGAGGAGCCGCCTTTTGGAAGAGCAACCAGATGGAAAGGTTCTTAGAAAGCCCAACAGTAATAATTGCCTAATAGCTCACTCACGGAGAGATTGCTTCTTGCTAACAGAAAGCTTAGAAGGATATCCACGAACGCCCACAGCTCGCCCAAGAGCTCGCCTTGACTGCACGCGATCGGCTTGCACTTGGAAGAGGTCGCTCAACGCCCATAGCTCGCCCTAACCGCATGCGATCGGCTCACCCGCGGAAGAGGTCGCCCCTGGCCAACGCCATGACTCTCTCGGGAGCTCGCCCAGACCGCATGCATCGGCTCACACGCGAAAGAGGTTGCCCCTGACCAACGGACGGCTCGTCCGATCACGTAACAGCAAATGAGTCCGCCTCCTTGCCCGCGGGGGTCGCCTACAGTAAGGTGGTAGCAATTCGACAGATGTCACCACCCCTGTGGAACTACGTGGATAATTGCGAGCCACGTTCATTGGCCAAGGTCGGTCTAGAACGCCCTAAGCTAGAGCTTTCCAGAACTCCCACCTGGACTAGATTGCCACCACCTGACAGGCTAAAAGAAAAAGGCCATTAAGGGTCCATGTGAGCTAGCATGTGAAGGTGTAGAAGTTGCGGAAAAGAGTGGCCATGTGTCGAACTCTGACGGTCTGCAAAAGGTCTATAAATGTACGATTCCCGGCTCCAAAGTACATGTTCGAAACTCAAAAACCTAGACATTTTCTACTTCTAAGCCTCCTCCCTTTCGAGCCATTACTGACTTGAGCGTCGAAGGGTCTGCGCTTCTCACGGAGCCACCCGTTCTCACGTTTTCTTTGCCTTGCAGGTCGAGCACTTGAGCCAGCGAAATTTTTCCTCGACAGTAATGTTTTTTTTTTTTTGGAGAGAGATCTCACTGGATAAAAATATTATACAGTGAAATCACTGTAGCAAAAAGTAAAAATTGCCACCGATTGATATTCTTTGTGTTGCAAATTGTTACTTTGCTATAGTGAAATCATTATAACATTTTTTTTTTGACAAATCTTGCTTTAGAAAAAAAAATTGCTATAATGAAATCATTGTATCACAGATCTACATAATATTGTGCAATATGATAGGTGTATCTTATCATTTGGACGGTTTAGAAAAGTCAAACCAACTGTTGGGGGGACTTATTATAATATGGTATTTCAGAAAGGGACTTGATGCAAAACCAAAATGTTGTCTGTCTTTTAACTTAAAGTGATTTCTTAAAAGAGCTCATGGCTAAGTCCCCCTCATGAGCAATTGATATTAATGAGTTAGAGGGTCACTAGTGAAATGATACCTAAAAAGCTTCAAAGTACTCCTTCAACCCATAAGGAAACACAGAGCAAGTACCAACAGGAGCCCTAGAGCAATGCTAAGTCCTCCACAAGCGTAACACAAGGGTAAGAAACTGGGTATGCTTCTTTTTTTTTTTTTGTAGGAACTACGGGGTTTCTATTCATGGTGCCCTAGTTTTGAAAATAGAGAGATCATTACAATTATTCATCCGCAGTTTCTCCAACAACACTAGAGAAGAAATGCAGTATGATGCGCGAACACAATATGATTTTTCCCTGCCAATCCTGTAAGGTGAAATCGCAACCTGCCAAACCAGGCGATGGGTCCACGACTCCGCGGATCCCTCAAAGTTCAACTTCAACTCTCCGGGCCTCGGAGGAAACCATTGGGCAATAATTATATTTTTCGATTGAGTAGACCTAAAACCATCCGTGCAAGAATAAGGAGCTGAGTATTGTTCAGAATTGAAAAATAAAATCTACACCAGCTTGGAGATTGTTGAAACGCCGTATAAACCAGAGTACGTACTAATACTATTGGTTGATAAGAACTTCAACGATATCTTGCTGAACTTGTTGTTGATGATTTTAATGATGAATTTGATATATTGACCGGATGGACAACGAATGAGCATAGATTTGCTATTCTTTCCACCATGGTTCACGATGTACTAACATCTCCAGTGTTAGCAGTTGAGTCCGCTTTTGCGACAGACGGTTGCCTACTGGATGAATATCGTAGTCGTTTGACACCGGATATCGTGGAGAGTTGCACGTGTCTTAGAGAATGGTGGAGAACTGAACAAAGAAATCAAGATGCAGCAGCCGAGGAGGCATTGGACGAAGAAATTAAAGACTTGACTATTAATTAGGTAAGTGATCTGTTAAATTATTATTAATATTTTTTTAAAAAACACTAACAAATTTTCAAAACCTTTTAACTTCATTAACGTTAAGTTTTTTTGCTTGCATTGCCCGTCCCAAGCCCAATAAGGAGGAGGAAAATGTCTTTAATTTAAACTCTATTATCAACTCCAAAATTTCAGCCTGTGTTCTGGATCCATGGGGGGTGCTTTTGTAGGCGATCCACGTCCCATGTGCCCCAGCCTGCATGCTATTCTACGTGGCCAATTCTGACTGGGTCGGAACTTATCGCCTCTGGACTGCCATGTATCTGTCTGGACAAAAATAAACAACCTCTGGGTTGACAGGTGGCGAGCTCCTGCTTAACCAAAATTTACCGCCTCTTGGTGGTCTGCCAGATGGCGGGCTCTGGACTGTAATATACCGCCACTGGACTATCAGGCGGTTGGCTCTGGCTGTACTGAATCTTACATCCTCTGGGCCAACAAGACGGTCAGTGTGACAATTGGTAAATTGCACGAACCAAGAGATTCGATAAGCCCACCTAGCGATAGGGGTGGCAATCCTTGACCTGACCTGCCAACCCGACCCGAAGTTAGCGGGTTTGGGTTTGGCCTAAACGGGTTCGGGTCATAAACGGGTTGACCCGATGGCCCCGTTTATTTAATGGATCGGGTTTGTACTTATAACCCGATTGACCAGACTTGACCCGTTTACCAAATGGGTCGTGTCAACCCGACCCGACCTGACCCGACCCGAGCCGAGCCAACCCGACCCAACCCGGCCCAATCCGACCCATCTTGACCCAACCCAACAGGTTTTCATGGGTTATGTTGACCCAACCCGAGCCAACCTGACACGACACGACCCGACCTATTTAGTAAACGGGTTGAACGGGTCGGGTCAGGTCAACCCGTTTATTAGACGGGTCGGGTTTGGATTTAAGTTTTTGACCCGTTTATTAAATGGGTCGGGTACGGGTTGGATGTTTTGCCCTTATACCTATGTCTCAATCCAACCCGAACCCGGCCCATTGCCACCCCTACCTAGCGATCAAGTGGGAAACCAATGGCCTCTGCAATTGTTGCCTGACACCACTCCAATAGCTCCCACGAAGGCACAACCTCAGACCCCGGACGACTAACCTTTTTTCATTTTTTGTTAGCTCTTTTGTGATTTTTTTTTTAAAAAAATTAGAAATGTCACAAACTCCAATTTTAGTATTATTAACTGATAATCCTCTTTAGATATTCTGATATTCATATGCAAGCCATATGAACCGATCGACATCGTCCGACAGCAGCGATTGCAAGCTAGAGGGGCGATTTAGGTTAATGATAACTCCTTGATTCAAGGGTGATAACCATTGCTGGTCTGCCATGTTTGGGGAATCACATTCCAGGTTAATTGCAGCCCCCTGATTTTCCAGGTGTATCGCATCTCGGTCCCCCACTCACCAAACAACAACATATGAATCATGTCGGGTGAAAAAATCGTCTTACCGCCTAACTGCTCGACGATGCTAGGCCCTCGCCGGAGGAAGGTCGCCTGAGTATCCCGCGCTCTGAAACATGAAGGGAACACATAGTGTTAGAAACGGTTGGCTCCCCGAGCACATACCCGGCACTCAAGTCAGTGACGGATCGAAAAGTGGGGGGAGAGGGAGAAGGCGGTCACAAGAGAGTAGTGGCAACTGGTTTATCTATCTCATCGAAATTTCAGTCGTCTTTTGGAGCCCCAGGGGGTGCTTTTATAGACCTTAAGTATGCGAGGGAGACTGATACATATCGACCAACTTCCTCGCCTGCGTGGCCACTTTTGACATGATACGTGATGGTGCTCGAAATATTGGCACCGGCCCGCCATCTTAGTGCTCGAGGTCACCTTCACGAGGATTCCACTTAGCACGGCAGGAATGTGAAGCTAGGACGCCAAAGGACGCGCATATGACATACCATTCGATGGCGGGTAGTAGGAAGAGGATTGACCTCGACCGTTGCCCGGGAGCTCGCCTTATTTGCACGTGCTAGCGCTGCTAACAATAAAAAGAAGGGTGCAGAGCAACGACAACAGTTGGGTTGCTGAGCTGTCGCGCTGCTAGTTGTCGCACATGCGCCGTTGCAACAGATCAGCTCGTTTGCAGTCAACCATCGTCCTTAGCTTGCCCGGGAGCTCGTTTTATTTGCACACGATCAGCTCGCCCATGGTCAACCATCGCCCTTAGCTCACTCGGGAGCTTGCCTTATCCTCACGTGCTAGCGTTGTTGACAATAAGAAGAAGGGTGCAGAGCAACGACAACAATTGGGTTGTCGAGCTGTCGCGCTGCTAGTTGTCGCACAGGCACCGTTGCAACAGATCAGCTCGCCCGCGATCAGCCATCACCCTTAGCTCACCTGGGAGCTCGTCTTATTTGCACATGATTAGCTCGCCCGCGGTCAACCATCGCCCTTAGCTCGCCTTATCCACTCGCGCTAGCGCTGCTGACAATAAGAAGAAGGCTGCGGAGCAACGGCAACAGTTAGATTGCCGAGCTGTCGCGCTGCTAGTTGTCACATAGGCGCCATTGCAACAGATCAGCTCACCCGAGGTCAACAATCACCCTTAGCTCGCCCGGGAGCTCGTCTTATCCGCACGCGCTAGCGCTGCTGACAACAAGAAGAAGGGTGCAGAACAATGACAACAGTTGGGTTACCGACCTGTCGCGTTGCTAGTTGTCACATAGGTGCCATTGCAACAGATCAGATCGCCCGCGGTCAACCATTGCCCACGGAAGAGTTTGCCTCCTGCACAAAGAGTCAATATAAGGTGGCCAACTCACCCAACTCGCTCAGGTCGCCATCTCGCTCGAGAGCTCACCTTATCCGCATGCGATTAGCTCGCCCAGGTCAAACATCGCCCTTAGCTCGCCCAGGAGCTCGCCTTATCCGCACTCGATTAGCTCGCCCGCGGTCAACCATTGCCCTTAGCACGCTCGGGAGCTCGTCTTATTCGCACGCGATAGCACTGCTGACAATAAGAAGAATGGTGTGGAGCAACGACAAAAGTTGGGTTGTCGAGCTGTCGCGTTGCTAGTTGTCGCACAGGCGCCGTTGCAACGTATTAGCTCGCCCGCGGTCAACAATCGCTCGCGGAAGAGGTCGCCTCTTGCACAAAGAGCCAGGCAGGCTAAACGACAAAGGTGGTCAAAGCCCCATGTGGGCCGGCACATGGGGGTACAGAAGGTGCTAGAAGAACCTCCACGTGTCGGGCTTCGGTAGGTCGCAAAAGGCTATAAAGGAACATCCCCTGGCTCCAAAGTACAGGTTTGAAACCCACAACCCAACCACTTCCAACTAATATAGCTCTCCATTGTTGGTTCATGTTCTGACTTGAGCGTTGGAGGGTCTGCGCTCCTGAGGGAGCCAGTCGTTCTCACGCTTTCTCTATCTTGCCGGACGACCGCATGAGCCAGCGAAAAATATCCCCCAACAGCGAGCATCAGAGGTAGCCGTTGGCGCGATCTTAAGTAGCAGCTGCGCTTTGACAGCAAGCAACGGAAACGAAAAGGAACGGGGATGGAGGGGTTTGTACTCGCTTACAGCACGAACATAATTATTTAAAGTCGCTGCTAAAATGTTGTGTACATAAGGAGTATACAAGAAAACCAACCGTCCGAGCCCGATCCGAAAGTCAACAATCCGAACCCGGACCAACCTGGTCGATGGCCCGAAACGGTCTATCCCGAACCCGTCTGAATCGTCTTGACATGGGCCGCAAAATCGAACCATTGTATACCCGGGTCGAACACGGGCTTGGACCCTTGACCAAAGGTCTGATCCGGTTCAGCCAGATGAGCTGCTCCATTGGGGGGTTCTTCGTTGAAGGGGAGGAACTGAGATGGGTTTGTTTAGTCCCATATCGCCCATGGGAAAAAGGGTTTGTCAGGATAAAAGAACGTAACACCCTGTTTGTGTTGCCGAGCTTGGTCGCGCGAGCTTGTAACCCCAGCCGGGGGGAATTAAGGTTGGCCCGGATGGGAACAAGAGTGTTGTCGGTTGTGTTCGACCCTCGGGGTTTGGTTTGGACTTTGGAGGTCCGCAACAGCGCTCAGCAGCTGGCTAGTTTCCACCCCCACAGAGTCTAGAAGATCTTGACCTAGGGGGGTACGGGCTAGTTTCACAGAGCATCGTGGCCTTCCGTTTCATGCATGATCAGGTGGGTCACCGGCCTCTGGATTGTTGCCTGATCACCCCCACTCCATAGACCCCACGAGGAGGGCACATAGCCTCAAACCCGGACGGCTAACCTTTTTATTGTTCGACTCTTTTGTGATTAATTTTTTTTTTTAGATTTAGAGACGACCAAACTCTAATTTAAGGAATGTTAACTGATAATCCTCTTTACATACTCTGATATTCATATGCAAGCCATATTAGCTGATCGATGGCATTCGACGGCGGCGATAGCAAACTAGACGGCGATATAGGTTAATGACATCTCCTTGAATTATGTCTTTTTTTTTTTTTTTTTTTTTAAGGAATCATTATAGCGGTGAGTACATCACCTCCACAGGATAGACCAAAGAACGAAACTCGCCACATATGCGAGGAAAATGTCTTGATTTTTAATAGCCTCATGGGTGGAAAAGCTCTCTACTAAGATGAAAGGAAGGGCCGCCACAACAGAGCGGAAGGAAATATGCCAGAGCACTTATTCGAACCATTGACCAAGACCATGGGTTGCATATATCTTGTTGTGATATTTTTGTTCACTCTTTTATGATTTTGTTAAGAAAATATAAAAATGACCAAAATTCTAATTTGTTGATTATTAACTGATAATGTTCTTTACATAATCTGATATTCATACATACGAATTGATCGATGGCATCCAATAGCGGCGATAGCAAGCTAGAGGGGCGATTTGCGTTAATAATGACCACTTGGAGTTGTGTGTTGTGTTTTTTTTTTTGGAAGGGACCACTATAGTGGTCTGTTGTGGCGGCCCTTCCTTTCCACTAAGATGAAAGGAAGGGCTGCCACAACAGAGCCGAAGGAAATATGCCGGAGCACTTATTCGAACCCTTGACCATGGCCATGGATTGCATATATCTTGTTGTTGTGACATTTTTGTTGACTCTTTTATGATTTTTTTTTAAAAAAATTTATAAATGACCAAAACTCTAATTTGTTGACTATTAACTGATAATGCTCTTTACATATTCTGATAGTCATACATATCAATTGATCGATAGCATCCGACAACGGTGATAGCAAGCTAGAGGGGCGATTTGGGTTAATAATGACCCCTTGGAGTTGTGTCGTGTTTTTTTTTTTAAGAAAGGAGTGGCATGAAATGAAAATTCACACTGAGGGGTATTTTCGTTCGCTCGTTGCCGGTAAGGTCTTGGGTTATCTTAGGTGGATACCCAATTTCAAAATCTACTGCTGACACTTTATTTGATGACACTATACACGGTATGAGCCCGTCTGAAACGTCCCGGCATGGTCCGAAAAATCGAACCATTGTATACCCTGGTCGGACATGGGCTTGGACACTTTCACACGGGCTACACCTCCATTGGATCTAGGCGGTGGCGGTGAAGGAGATGAGGGATAAGGAGTAGGGGTGGCAATGGGTTGTGTCGGGTCGGGTTTGTGTCGTGTCCAAAACCCCTAGACCCGGACCCGACCTGTTTAACTAATTGTGTCTAGATCCTAAATCTGTACCCGACCCATTTTTAAACGGGTAGACCCGATAAGACTCGTTTAACACACGGGTTTATTCAGTTGACCAGATCCGACTCGACCAAACCTAACCCGATAGACCCGCTAATACTATATATTATAGTATCGGATTACGGGGAGACCCGACCCGACACGATCCGTTGAATATTAAACGGATCTTCCTGGGTCTATCGTGTCCAGACCCTAAATCTGGACCCGACCCGTTTACTACCCGAACCCGTTTAGCCCTGACCCAGACCCGCTAACTTCGTGTCGGGTCCGAAATTGCCAGCCCTAAGGAGGAGACCGGATACTTTCACACGGGCTACAGCTCCATTGGGGGTTTCTGATTCAAAGGGGAGGAGCTGAAGTGGGTATTACGAAGGAACGGGTGGATTTTAGTCCCATATCGTCTAAGGGAAGAGAGTTTGCTGAGATAAGAGAAGGAAACACCCCGTTACAAACCGCCGAGCTTGGTCGCGCGAGCTTGTAACCCCAGCCCGGGGGGAATTAAAGTAAGCCCGGACGGGGGCCCTCTGGTTTGGTTCTTTGTGGGTGGGGCCCGTCGAAAAGTCAGCCGGGTGCGGGGAGAGCATCGTGGCCTCTCGTTTCATGATGAACGGTTGTAGGCTCACCAGCCTCTGCACATATGCCCAAGCTTACTCCTCGGTCCTCACCCAAATACCCAAATAGCCAACAAGAGGGCAGGCACAATCTCAAACGGCTAACCTTTTGTGATTTTTTTTTTTTTTGAAATGAACTATGCGTTGCGGTCTAGCTCCGAGACGGATCCCATGACGCTAGGACTACCTAGCCTCCACGTGGGCACATCATCAATCCCAAACGGCTACTGATACTTGTCGGGGGGAAATTTCGATGGCTAGGCCGCTCAACCAGCAAGGCAAGAAAAACGTGAACGGCTGGCTTCATGAGGAGCGCAGACCCTCCGACGCTCAAGTCAGTGAGGGTTCGAAAAAGGGAGAGCTTTAGTAATCGAAAAATGTCTGGACTTTTGATTTTTGAACCTGTCATTTGGAGTCGAGGATCGTACATTTATAGATCTTTTGCAGACCGCCAGAGTCTGACACGTGGCCACTATTTTTCGCACCTTCTATGCCTTCCAAATCAGCCCACATGGGCCTTTAATGAGCTTTGTCATCTAGCCTGTCATACGGTGGTGAAGGGCCACGAGGAGGGCGCACCGGTCTTGTCCGTGCCAGGTGGACGTTCTAGAAGGCTCTAGTCAGAGACGCTCTAGACCTACTGGGCTAACCTTTTGTGATTTTTTATTTTAGAAATGAACTAGTGCGTTGCAGTCTAGCTCTCGAGACGAATCCCATGAGGCTAGGACTACCTGGCCTCCATGTGGGCACATCCTCAATCCCAAACGGCTACTGATACTTGTCGGGGGAAAATTTCGCTGGCGAGGCCGCTTGACCTGTAAGGCAAGAAAAACGTGAACGGCTAGCTCCGTGAGGAGCGCAGACCCTCCGACGCGCAAGTCAGTGAGGGTTCGAGAAAGGGAGAGCTTTAGTAATAAAAAAATGTCTGGGTTTTTTATTTTTGAACCTGTCATTTGGAGCCGGGGATCGTACCTTTATAGACCTTTTGCAGGCCGCCAAAGTCTAACATGTGGCCGCTCTTTCCAGCACCTTCTATGCCTTCCAGGTCAGCCCACATGGGCATTTAATGAGCTTTGTCGTCTAGCCTGCCAGGCAGTGGTGAAGGGTCACGAGGGGGGCGCACCGTTCTTGTTCGCACTAGGTGGACGTTCTGGAAGGTTCTAGCCGGAGACGCTCTGGACCAACTGGAGCCGGCAAACGCGGTTCACAATCACGCACGTAGTCCCACGCGGTGGATGACATCTGTCGACTCGTTGCGCCTTACTGTAGGCGACACCCTGAGCTGGCAGGGTAGTTCCAGACCGAGTTGTGGACGATGGAAGCGAGCTTTTGGGCAAGCTAAGGACGATGGAGGCGAGCTCTTAAGTGAGCTAACCGCGAGTGAATCGGGCGAGCTCCTAGGCGAGCGTCGTAGTGAACCCATGGTGGATATCACCTCAAACAGTGGAGCAAGAGACGGGATTCCTCCGCGGGCGAGCAGACCAAGTGCGGCACGGCGAGCTCATGTGGGCGAGCTGAGAACAAAGACCATTTGCGGGCGAGCCGAACTCGCGTGCAATAGGCGAGCTCCTGGGCGAGCTGATGGAGTTCGTGGATATCCCTCTAAGTTTCATGTTGGCAAGGGGCGATCTCTCCGCGTGCGAGCTGATCGAGATCATGGGTAATCCAGGAACAGGGTTAGGGCGAGCTGATTATGTTGCCTGTCTTTTTCACCCATTCGATTTGTTGTCAGAGACATTAGACACATAACCCCTTTTTATTTATTGGTTCACATATAATCACGCCCCGGTTTCCAACACAAGAGAAAACTATCCAACTTGAGGGTGAAAAGAGTAAAAGTTATGGATTTGGATTGATTTGATAAAATACAACCATTTTTGAACTCGATCCAAATGGCGTGCATCAAGCACATTCGGGCATTGCCCGGGTTTCTTACTAGTGAACTATAATAGCGCATACCCAGCCCACTTATCTAACCCTCCAACCTAAACCCAATAAAGGTGGCAGGATAGTGTGTAACGCATTATTTAAAGTCGTTGCAAAAATGGTGTGCACATAAGGATAAAACCAAGGGTAAATTGATGATTAATCCCTGACAGAACAAATCCAGAACACACAGGACTGCGAGGTATTTTTATTAACATTAGGTCCCTAATTTTTTTTGGAAACCCGAAAATAGCTTCACTTGCACTACTCCCATCTCCTTTGAGCACGATCAGCGGTGTCGGTCTCCGGCACAAGCATCAGAGGTAGCGGTTGGTCGATATAGTTTAAAAAGGAGTGGCATGAAATGAAAATTCACACTGAAAGGGTATTTTCGTTCGCTCATTGCCGGTAAGGTCTCGGGTTATCTTAGGTGGATATCCAATTTCAAATTCTACCATTAGCAATTTATTTGATGACACTATACACGGTATGAGCCCGTCTGAAACGTCCCGGCATGGTCTGAAAAATCGAACCATTGTATACCCTGGTCGGACACGGGCTTGGACACTTTCACATGGGCTACAGCTCCATTGGATCTAGGTGGTGGCGGTGAAGGAGATGAGGGATAAGGAGGAGTAGGGGTGGCAATGGGTCATGTCGGGTTGGGTTCGTGTCGTGTCCAAAACCCCTAGACCCGGACACGACCCGTTTAACTAATCGTGTGTAGATCCTAAATCCGTACCCGACCCGTTTATAAACGGATAGACCCGTTAGACCCGTTTACCACAAGGGTTTATTCAGTTGACCCGATTTGACTCGACCAGACCTAACCCGATAGACCCACTAATACTATATATTACAGTATCGGATTACGGGTAGACCCGACCCGACCCGACCCGTTGAATATTAAAGGGGTCTTCCCGGGTCTACCGATCCAAAACCCGGACCCGACCCGTTTATTAAACGGGTCTATCGTGTCTAGGCTTGCATAGTTTGGTAGGTTCTTCCACCTGCGAAAACGAAAGGTTAGCAGAGTGGTGGGAGAGCATCGTGGCCTCCTGTTTCATGATGAACGGTGGTAGGCTCACCAGCCTCTGCAAGGCAAGAAAAACGTGAACGGCTAGCTTCGTGAGGAGTGCGGACCCTCCGACGCTCAAGTCAGTGAGGGTTCGAGAAAGGGAGAGCTTTAGTAATCGAAAAATGTCTGGGTTTTTTATTTTCGAACCTGTCATTTCGAGCCGAGGATCGTACCTTTATAGACCTTTTGCAGACCACCAGAGTCTGACACGTGGCCGCTCTTTTCCGCACCTTCTATCCCTTCCAGGCAGCCCACATGGGCCTTTAATGAGCTTTGCTGTCTAGCCTGCCAGGCGGTGGTGAAGGGCCACGTGGGGGGGCATACTGGTCTTGTTCGCACCAGGTGGACGTTCTGGAAGGCTCTAGTCAGAGACGCTCTAGACCGACTGGAGCTGGCGAACGCGGTTCACAATCGCCCACGTAGTCCCACGGGGTGGATGATATCTGTCGACTCGTTGCCGCCTTACTGTAGGCGACACCCACGAGCTGGCAAAGGAGTTCTAGAGCGAGCTGTGGACGATGGAAGCGAGCTCTTGGGCGAGCTGAGGAAGATGGAGGCGAGCTCTAGGGCGAGCTAACCATGAGAGAATCGGGCGGGCTCCTAGGCGAGCGGGTCGTAGTGAACCAATGGTGGATCTCACCTCAAACAGTGGAGCAAAAGACGAGATTCCTCTATGGGTGAGCGAACCAAGTGCGCCACGGCGAGCTCCTTTGGGCGAACTGAGAATGAAGATCATCTGTGGGCGAGTTGAACTCGTGCGTAATAGGTGAGCTCCTGGAGTTCGTGGATATCCCTCTAAGTTTCCTGTTGGCAAGGGGCGATCTCTCCAAGTGCGAGCTGATTGAGATCGTGGGTAAACCAGGAACAAGGTTAACCAAGGGCGAGCTGATCGCGTGCGGACTAAGTGAGCTCTTGAGCGAGCTAGGGGTGTTGAATCTTCTGAAGTGTTCTTTGACTCCCAAGCAGGTGACGACTGTTAGAATTGGTGAGGTCTATAGCTCGTAAAACCTATAGTTTAGCTATGTATGGTTGATAATATAGGAATGCATATTGGTACGTACCCTAGTACGTGTTCTGATTACAGAACAGAGAGCCATGGCTACATGGTAATCCACTTGAGTGGGAGACTCAAGGGACTGGTCCCATGTAACCTAAATACGTTCACAGCTCTGTTAAGGGTTGGTCGCCCTATCAGGATAAGCTGTTGGGATGACAGAGCGTGGGTGTCTCCACCACGGTCATTACCAGGCACAGTGTCTGTGGCCGAACGGAACCAACACGGTGCACAGATCGATGAGCAGACATCGGTGCACTAAACCGTGTTTCTGCTTAGGGTAAAACGGTCCTAAACCCTGAGGAACCATGTCTGGTGGACTAACCAGTTGTGTGGTGCTTTGGCGCACCAATGTGTGAGGATCCGGATGCAGTGATCCAAAACCACGGTGTACTGGGTTACCCGGCTGGCGTTGCATCAGCGTGTCACTCCTGCAGGCTATCCACACCCCTAACGGGAGGTGCGTTCCTTGGTCTGACCTACTTCGTATTAAACCCTGGCCAGGTGGTCATCAGTTGGGCTGATGACGGATCCGGTTGCTCGTCAGAGTAATCGGAGGTACGATGTATGCGGTCAACCTGGAAGGAACCGAGTCATATGAGCACTCGAGTCTGACGGTATTCTCCACCGCTCGAGTTGCGTCATGGCACCAAGTGGAGGGACAGCGAGTTTACCATACTAAGCAGAGAGCAGGGGTATGAGGGAGAACATAGTAAGTCCGGGGGGATTGGAGTACAGCCTGCGTCGCACTCTGGGTGGCTACGCAGGTTAACTCAGACTCAGAGGATTGATGGTACACTCGGGTAGTGTGTTGATCGAGTCTGAGTTGGAAGCCATGAACCCTGGTCCCTGAAGGTTCCACCTTATCGACATTATGTATGGTTCTTATATCATCTCCTCGAAACACGGAACGTAGTTAGAGGAAGCGAGAAGTCCAAGCATACGCTCCGTGAGTGCTTCGCACTAGTGCACGGTAGATGCGTAGCTACGTGTGTGCACTAAGGGGAAACCCTAGGTTAGTGCAGAGACGCATGTAGCAATTCCTTGCCATAAGTGGACTTTGCCACATGGGTGCGATGCACCGGGACATGTTGCGAGTTGACTAGTTGACTTCACTAGGGGCACCCTACGGGAATCTCAGAGAATAATGAAATCACTGGTGCACTTCACTTATGTGTGCCTTGCAAAGTCTCGTACACGAGGAACGGTCAACTAGTGGCATAAGGGCGTTTTGGTCATACCATGCGCCACTATGCACTAAGGGGGCCGGCCCTAAGTGTTGAGAGATTGGTCAAGGCCGGCCCCATTAGTTTCGAGAGGTTGTTGCCTCCGATGAAGGGGCCGGTTATGAGGCGCAGAAAACGGGCTGGTTTTGACCGTTTTCGAAAACAAGGAAATGATAGAGATAAAGAAGAGATATATAGGGATAAGGTTTGAATCAATCATCCTTATCCATACTGTCCTTATCCATATGGATAGGCCGGCTATATATATGAGAAGGAGAGAGAGGGTGCACGAAATTAATAGAGCCATGCAAGCCCTAGGGCCGGCCATGGCATGGGGAAACCCTAGCCGCCCCCTCTCCTCTCTTCGCATCTCCTCTCTCGTCTCTCTCTCCCTCGCTTGCGCCATTGGATGGCGACTCGTCTTCCTCGCGTGGTGTTTTGTAGAAGGAGAAGGCTCGTCGTATGGAGGCACTTAGAGATCCATCGATGAGGTGCCGTGCATCGTGTGAGATCGGGTGAACTAGAAGGCGTCTCCCGCAACCTTTTGCTGTCCAGAATCTGTACAGAAAATCAATGTTGTTTCTGCGATTCCGGGAACTACAGAAGTCCAAACGACATGAAACTTGTTGGAAAAGTTGCTTCTCGAAGTTGGCTACCTGCAGTCCAAATTTCAGCCCAATCGGAGTTCAGAGCAGAAAGTTATGACCATCGCACCGAAGCTATGTCGAGCAGATCCGTAGCCCGTCTCCATCGACAAAGAAGAAATTTGTCGCGGTGAAAGATTCCGCACGCAGGTATGATCTCTAACAAGTAGATCTAACATAATTAGAACATGCATACATGCTAGATTGTTCTTTTGCGTTAGATCGTCGTTAGGGGTTCGCATAGTTGCCATGCTAGTTTCATACACGCATATGTAGATCGTTTCGATGAAAATTTTGATATGTAACGCACACCGCCTACGGTCCTCGGACCTTCACTTTGCTTCCGCTGCGGGCCTCTACCATGGATTTATTTCCATCAACGACCTCTTCTGAGGGCGAGCTGATCGCGTGCGATCTCGGCGATCTCTCTGTGAGCGAGCTATTAGCTGGCCATCACCGTTGGACTTTTTCAGAACCTTTCTATCTCCATCCCGTTGCTCTTCCAAAAGACGGCTCCTTCTTGGGCGAAAAGGTTAGCACGGCAGCTCGGTGACCCCACTGGTGTCGTTGCTCCGCCTTCTTCTTCCTATTGTTAATAGACGAACTCTTCCACGGACAGGCTGATCGATCGTGTGCGGACTAGAGGTGGGGTTTCGGCGGGCTGCTGGCAGCGACGTGAATACTCTTTCTAAGTTTCCTATAGGCGAAAGACGGTGTCTTTCATGGGCGAGTTGGCTATGTGCGAGCTATCCGCGCGCAGGCTTATCATTTGAGTAAGTTGAGTCTTCTCAAGTATTCCTTGGTCCTTCAAAGGGTGCACCTTGGGTGCGATCTCTCCGCGTGCGAGCTGATCGAGATCATAGGTAATCCAGGAACAGGGTTAACCGCGGGCGAGCTGATTATGTTGCCTGTCTTTTTCACCCATTCGATTTGTTGTCAGAGACATTAGACACATAACCCCTTTTTATTTATTGGTTCACATATAATCACGCCCCGGTTTCTAACACAAGAGAAAACTATCCAACTTGAGGGTGAAAAGAGTAAAAGTTATGAGTTTGGATTGATTTGATAAAATACAACCATTTTTGAACTCGATCCAAATGGCGTGCATCAAGCACATTCAGGCATTGCCCGGGTTTCTTACTAGTGAACTATAATAGCGCATACCCAGCCCACTTATCTAACTCTCCAACCTAAACCCAATAAAGGTGGCAGGATAGTGTGTAACGCATTATTTAAAGTCGTTGCAAAAATGGTGTGCACATAAGGATAAAACCAAGGGTAAATTGATGATTAATCCCTGACAGAACAAATCCAGAACACACAGGACTGCGAGGTATTTTTATTAACATTAGGTCCCTAATTTTTTTTGGAAACCCGAAAATAGCTTCACTTGCACTACTCCCATCTCCTTTGAGCACGATCAGCGGTGTCGGTCTCCGGCGCGAGCATCAAAGGTAGCGGTTGACGCGATCTCGATCCAAAAGTCAACAATCCGAACCTGGTCGATAGCCCGATTACTTTACTAGTTACATGTTAACTGAATACATACCAGCCTTTAGGCTTTAGTATTCGATTTAGTTTAAAAAGGAGTGGCATGAAATGAAAATTCACACTGAAAGGGAATTTTCGTTCGCGCATTGCTGGTAAGGTCTCGGGTTATCTTAGGTGGATATCTAATTTCAAATTCTACCATTAACAATTTATTTGATGACACTATACACGGTATGAGCCCGTCTGAAACGTCATGATCCGAAAAATCGAACCATTGTATACCCTGGTCGGACACGGGCTTGGACACTTTCACATGGGCTACAGCCCCATTGAATCTAGGCGGTGGCGGTGAAGGAGATGAGGGATAAGGAGGAGTAGGGGTGGCAATGGGTCATGTCGGGTCGGGTTCGTGTCGTGTCCAAAACCCCTAGACCCGGACACAACCCGTTTAACTAATCGTGTGTAGATCCTAAATCTATACCCAACCCGTTTATAAACAGATAGACCCGTTAGACCCGTTTACCACAAGGGTTTATTCAGTTGACCCGATTCGACTCAACCAGACCTAACCCAACATACCCACTAATACTACATATTACAGTATCGGATTACGGGTAGGCTCGACCAGACCCGACCCGTTGAATATTAAAGGTGTCTTCCCGGGTCTACGACCCAAAACCCAGACCCGACCCGCTTATTAAACGGGTCTATCATGTCTAGGCTTGCCAAGTTTGGTAGGTTCTTCCACCTGTGAAAACGAGAGGTTAGCAGAGTGGTGGGAGAGCATCGTGGCCTCCTGTTTCATGATGAACGGTGGTAGGCTCACCAGCCTCTGCAAGGCAAGAAAAATGTGAACGGCTGGCTCCGTGAGGAGCGTAGACCCTTCGACGCTCAAGTCAGTGAGGGTTCGAGAAAGGGAGAGCTTTATTAATAAAAAAATGTCTGGGTTTTTTATTTTCGAACCTGTCATTTGGAGCCGAGGATCGTACCTTTATAGACCTTTTGCAGACCGCCAAATTCTGACACGTGGCCGCTCTTTTCTGCACCTTCTATCCCTTCCAGGTCAGCCCATATGGGCCTTTAATGAGCTTTGCTGTCTAGCCTGTCAGGCGGTGGTGAAGGGCCACGTGGGGGGGCACACTGGTCTTGATCGCACCAGGTGGACGTTCTGGAAGGCTCTAGTCGGAGACACTCTAGACCGACTGGAGCCGGTGAACGCGGTTCACAATCGCCCACGTAGTACCACGGGGCCAGTGACCTTAGGCACAACCCCTGACAGAACAAATCCCGAACACATAGGACTGCGAGGTATTTTTATTAACCTTAGGTCCCTAACTATTTTCGGAAACCCGAAAATAGCTTCACTTGCACTACTCCCATCTCCTACGAGCACGAGCAGCGGTGGCAGTTTCCGGCGCGAGCATCAGAGGTAGCGGTTGGCGCGATCTTAAGTAGCAGCTGCGCTTCGACAACAAGCAACGGAAACGAAAAGGAACGGGGATGGAGGGGTTTGTACTCGCTTACAGCACGAACATAATTATTTAAAGTCGCTGCTAAAATGTTGTGTACATAAGGAGTATACAAGAAAACCAACCGTCCGAGCCCGATCCGAAAGTCAACAATCCGAACCCGGACCAACCTGGTCGATGGCCCGAAACGGTCTATCCCGAACCCGTCTGAATCGTCTTGACATGGGCCGCAAAATCGAACCATTGTATACCTGGGTCGAACACGGGCTTGGACCCTTGACCAAAGGTCTGATCCGGTTCAGCCAGATGAGCTGCTCCATTGGGGGGTTCTTCGTTGAAGGGGAGGAACTGAGATGGGTTTGTTTAGTCCCATATCGCCCATGGGAAAAAGGGTTTGTCAGGATAAAAGAACGTAACACCCTGTTTGTGTTGCCGAGCTTGGTCGCGCGAGCTTGTAACCCCAGCCGGGGGGAATTAAGGTTGGCCCGGATGGGAACAAGAGTGTTGTCGGTTGTGTTCGGCCCTCGGGGTTTGGTTTGGGCTTTGGAGGTCCGCAACAGCGCTCAGCAGCTGGCTAGTTTCCACCCCCACAGAGTCTAGAAGATCTTGACCTAGGGGGGTACGGGCTAGTTTCACAGAGCATCGTGGCCTTCCGTTTCATGCATGATCAGGTGGGTCACCGGCCTCTGGATTGTTGCCTGATCAATCACACCATACCAGACCCCACGAGGAGGGCACATAGCCTCAAACCCGGACGGCTAACCTTTTTATTGTTCGACTCTTTTGTGATTAATTTTCTTTTTTAGATTTAGAGACGACCAAACTCTAATTTAAGGAATGTTAACTGATAATCCTCTTTACATACTCTGATATTCATATGCAAGCCATATTAGCTGATTGATGGCATTCGACGGCGGCGATAGCAAACTAGACGGCGATATAGGTTAATGACATCTCCTTGAATTATGTCTTCTTTTTTTTTTTTTTTGAAGGAATCACTATAGCGGTGAGTACATCACCTCCACAGGATAGACCAAAGAACGAAACTCGCCACATATGCAAGGAAAATGTCTTGATTTTTAATAGCCTCATGGGTGGAAAAGCTCTCTACTAAGATGAAAGGAAGGGCCGCCACAACAGAGCGGAAGGAAATATGCCGGAGCACTTATTCGAACCCTTGACCAAGGCCACGGGTCGCATATGTCTTGTTGTGACCTTTGTGTTGACTCTTTTGTGATTTTTTTTTGAAAATATAGAAATGACCAAAACTCTAATTTGTTGACTATTAACTGATAATCCTTTTTACATATTCTGATTTTCATACATATGAATTGATCGATAGCATCCGACCGCGGCGATAGAAAGCCAGAGGGGCAATTTGGGTTAATAATAACCTCTTGGAGTTGTGTCTTGTGATTTTTTTTTTTTGGAAGGAACCACTATAGTGGTATGTTGTGGCGGCCCTTCCTTTCCACTAAGATGAAAGGAAGGGCCGCCACAACAGAGCGGAAGGAAATATGTCGGAGCACTTATTCGAACCCTTGACCAAGGCCACGGGTCGCATATGTCTTGTTGTGACCTTTGTGTTGACTCTTTTGTGATTTTTTTTTGAAAATATAGAAATGACCAAAACTCTAATTTGTTGACTATTAACTGATAATCCTTTTTACATATTCTGATTTTCATACATATGAATTGATCGATAGTATCCGACCGCGACGATAGCAAGCTAGAGGGGCGATTTGGGTTAATAATGACCTCTTGGAGTTGTGTCTTGTGTTTTTTTTTTTTTGTAAGGAACCACTATAGTGGTATGTTGTGGCGGCCCTTCCTTTCCACTAAGATGAAAGGAAGGGCCGCCACAACAGAGCTGAAGGAAATATGCCGGAGCACTTATTCGAACCCTTGACCAAGGCCATGGGTTGCATATATCTTGTTGTGATATTTTTGTTGACTCTTTTAAGATTTTTTTTAAAAAAATTATAGGAATGACCAAAACTCTAATTTGTTGATTATTAACTGATAATGTTCTTTACATATTCTGATTTTCATACATGAATTGACCGATAGCATCCAACCGCGACGATAGCAAGCTAGAGGGGCGATTTGGGTTAATAATGACCTCTTGGAGTTGTGTCTTGTGGTTTTTTTTTGGAAGGAACCACTATAGTGGTATGTTGTGGCGGCCCCTCCTTTCCACTAAGATGAAAGGAAGGGCCGCCACAACAGAGCTGAAGGAAATATGCCGGAGCACTTATTCGAACCCTTGACCAAGGCCATGGGTTGCATATATCTTGTTGTGATATTTTTGTTGACTCTTTTAAGATTTTTTTAAAAAAAATTATAGGAATGACCAAAACTCTAATTTGTTGATTATTAACTGATAATGTTCTTTACATATTCTGATATTCATACATATGAATTGATCGATAGCATCCAATAGCGGCGATAGCAAGCTAGAGGGGCGATTTGTGTTAATAATGACCACTTGGAGTTGTGTCTTGTGTTTTTTTTTTGGAAGGGACCACTATAGTGGTCTGTTGTGGCGGCCCTTCCTTTCCACTACGATGAAAGGAAGGGCCGCCACAACAGAGCCGAAGGAAATATGCCGGAGCACTTATTCGAACCTTTGACCATGGCCATTGATTGCATATATCTTGTTGTGACATTTTTGTTGACTCTTTTATGATTTTTTTTTTAAAAAAATTTATAAATGACCAAAACTCTAATTTGTTGACTATTAACTGATAATGCTCTTTACATATTCTGATATTCATACATATGAATCCGACAGCGGCGATAGCAAGCTAGAGGGGCGATTTGGGTTAATAATGACCTCTTGGAGTTGTGTCGTGTTTTTTTTTTAGAAAGAAGTGGCATGAAATGAAAATTCACACTGAGGGGTATTTTCGTTCGCTCGTTGCCGGTAAGGTCTTGGGTTATCTTAGGTGGATATCCAATTTCAAAATCTACCAATGACACTTTATTTGATGACACTATACACGGTATGAGCCCGTCAGAAACGTCCCGGCATGGTCCGAAAAATCGAACCATTGTATACCCTGGTCGGACATGGGCTTGGACACTTTCACACGGGCTACACCTCCATTGGATCTAGGCGGTGGCGGTGAAGGAGAAGAGGGATAAGGAGTAGGGGTGGCAATGGGTCGTGTCGGGTCGGGTTTGTGTCATGTGCTGGGTGAGCACAGTGGACATCGTTTCTTGATTGAACAGTGTAGGTTCATCGGCCTCTCTACACGATGGCCCGGCAGTAGCTGGCTGTGTTGCGTGAGCATAGTGGCCTCCTGTTTCCTGATGAACGGTGTAAGGCTCACCCAAATAGCTCCCACGACACGAGGGCACAATCTCAAACCCGGACTGCTAATCTTTTGTGGTTTTTTTCAAAAAATTAGGTGTTGGTCCAAGGGACGTTATCCACATGACTGTAACGAGAGGCGACGCGTGGAGACATTTGGGCCCCCACCCTCACTGTTCGATACATCTTTAGCGTCCTCGACTAGGGATGGCAATGGGTCGGGTTCGGGTTTTAAATTCCTGTTGTAAGCGGGGCGGGCTTGGGTCGGGCCTATTCAAAAATCATAAAAATCAATTCTCAAACCTGTCCCATTGCCATCGCCTCGATCGATCGAGAGAGCGAACTCAGCCCCTAAGCGCGGGCCCGCGTTACCGAGCATGTATGACACTCCGCCACCGTTCGATGTATCGAGCTCAAGGCTCGAGTTACTTCCTGCCTTACTCGGCTCGACCCGCTGCTTCTGATCAGCTTCATTGCGAGTCGGTGAACTCAATCGGTGCGGCGAAGCATCGCGATCGTCTTTGATCCAATACGGATGAGTATGCCCTGAACCCCTGTCTTTGTTTGAGAGACCGAGAGACCGATAGAGCAATGTGGATGTAACAAGTTCGAGATTATAGTGGATTTGTTCGTTTCGTCCGTGGTTTTTTTTCCTCCCGCGTCGGAAGGGTTTTTCCACATAAATCCTTTGTGTCTGCACTTTTGTCTTTGGTACCATATGTCTCGTAATACGAGCTAAACGAAAATCTCACGAGCAACCTCATCCTAGAAAACTTTTGCCCCGACATTAACTTTTTTGTTTGATTAAGAGGATAATTTTGTTTGTTTGTTTGCAGTAAATCCACCAAATCAAGGTAGGTGAAAAGCTTATCCTTTTTCATATTTTCAACACTATAAATGTCCATTATTTCTGATGATGTGAATTTTTTAAATGGCAAATGTACCATTGTGCTCATCTGGTCCATTTTTTCAGCACTCCAGTGGTTCACGGTAACCTTTACGTGTGTTCTATTGACCCAACCCGATCAGTTTACATGAGTTCTGTTGACCCAAGCCGAGCCAACATGACCAAAACAACCTGAAATGACCCATTTATTAAACTGGTTAAACAAGCCGGTCGTGTTTGGGTTTAAGCTTCTGATCCGTTTATTAAAGGGGTTGGGTTCAGATTGGGTGCTTTGCCATCATACAACCCGACCTGACCCATTACCACCCGTTGAGACTTGAGGGTGTGGAGGGCGAGGCCTCAAGAGCAGTTTTTTAGTCCCATATCGTCCAAGGGGAAAGTGGTGGTGAGTATAAAAGAAGCTATTACCCGTTACGAACAGCCGAGCTTGGTTGCGCGAGCTTGTAACCCCAGCCGGGGGGAATTAAGGTTGGCCCGGATGGGAACAAGAGTGTTGTCGGTTGTGTTCGGCCCTCGGGGTTTGGTTTGGGCTTTGGAGGTCCGCAACAGCGCTCAGCAGCTGGCTAGTTTCCACCCCCACAAAGTCAAGAAGATCTTGACCTAGGGGGGTACGGGCTAGTTTCACAGAGCATCGTGGCCTTCCGTTCCATGATCGGGTGGGTCACCGGCCTTTGGATTGTTGCCTGATCAATCACACCATACCAGACCCCACGAGGAGGGCACATAGCCACAAACCCGGACGGCTAACCTTTTTATTGTTCGACTCTTTTGTGATTAATTTTTTTTATTTTTCAATTTAGAGACGACCAAACTCTATAAGGATAGTTAACTGATAATCCTCTTTACATACTCTGATATTCATATGCAAGCCATATTAGCTGATCGATGGCATTCGACGACGGCGATAGCAAACTAGACCGGCGACGATAGCAAGCTAGAGGGGCGATTTGGGTTAATAATGACCTCTTGGAGTTGTGTCTTGTGGTTTTTTTTTGGAAGGAACCACTATAGTGGTATGTTGTGGCGGCCCCTCCTTTCCACTAAGATGAAAGGAAGGGCCGCCACAACAGAGCTGAAGGAAATATGCCGGAGCACTTATTCGAACTCTTGACCAAGGCCATGGGTTGCATATATCTTGTTGTGATATTTTTGTTGACTCTTTTAAGATTTTTTTTAAAAAAATTATAGGAATGACCAAAACTCTAATTTGTTGATTATTAACTGATAATGTTCTTTACATATTCTGATATTCATACATATGAATTGATCGATAGCATCCAATAGCGGCGATAGCAAGCTAGAGGGGTGATTTGTGTTAATAATGACCACTTGGAGTTGTGTCTTGTGTTTTTTTTTTTGGAAGGGACCACTATAGTGGTCTGTTGTGGCGGCCCTTCCTTTCCACTACGATGAAAGGAAAGGCCGCCACAACAGAGCCGAAGGAAATATGCCGGAGCACTTATTCGAACCCTTGACTATGGCCATTGATTGCATATATCTTGTTGTTGTGACATTTTTGTTGACTCTTATGATTTTTTTTAAAAAAAAATTTATAAATGACCAAAACTCTAATTTGTTGACTATTAACTGATAATGCTCTTTACATATTCTGATATTCATACATATGAATTGATCGATAGCATCCGACAGCAGTGATAGCAAGCTAGAGGGACGATTTGGGTTAATAATGACCTCTTGGAGTTGTGTCGTGTTTTTTTTTTAGAAAGGAGTGGCATGAAATGAAAATTCACACTGAGGGGTATTTTCGTTCGCTCGTTGCCGATAAGGTCTTGGGTTATCTTAGGTGGATATCCAATTTCAAAATCTACCACTGGCACTTATTTGATGACACTATACACGGTATGTGCCCGTCTGAAATGTCCCGGCATGGTCCGAAAAATCGAACCATTGTATACCCTGGTCGGACATGAGCTTGGACACTTTCACACGGGCTACACCTCCATTGGATCTAGGCGGTGGCGGTGAAGGAGAAGAGGGATAAGGAGTAGGGGTGGCAATGGGTCGTGTCGGGTCGGGTTTGTGTCATGTCCAAAACCCCTAGACCCGGACCCGACCTGTTTAACTAATTGTGTCTAGATCCTAAATCTGTACCCGACCCATTTTTAAACGGGTAGACCCGATAAGACCCGTTTACCACACGGGTTTATTCAGTTGACCCGATCCGACTCGACCAAACCTAACCCGATAGACCCGCTAGTACTATATATTATAGTATCGGATTATGGGTAGACCCGACCCGATACGATCCGTTGAATATTAAACGGGTCTTCCTGGATCTATCGTGTCCAGACCCTAAATCCGGACCCGACCCGTTTACTACCCGAACCCGTTTAGCCCTGACCCAGACCCGCTAACTTCGTGTCGGGTCTGCCGTGTCGGGTCCGAAATTGCCAGCCCTAAGGAGGAGACCGGATACTTTCACACGGGCTACAGCTCCATTGGGGGTTTCGGATTCAAAGGGGGGGAGCTGAAGTGGGTATTAGGAAGGAACGGGTGGATTTTAGTCCCATATCGTCTAAGGGAAGAGAGTTTGCTGAGATAAGAGAAGGAAACGCCCCGTTACAAACCGCCGAGCTTGGTCGCGCGAGCTTGTAACCCCAGCCCGGGGGGAATTAAAGTAAGCCCGGACGGGGGCCCTCTGGTTTGGTTCTTTGTGGGTGGGGCCCGTGGAAAAGTCAGCCGGGTGCGGGGAGAGCATCGTGGCCTCCCGTTTCATGATGAACGGTTGTAGGCTCACCAGCCTCTGCACATATGCCCAAGCTACTCCTCGGTCCTCACCCAAATACCCAAATAGCCAACAAGAGTGCACAATCTCAAACTCGGACGGCTAACCTGTTGTAGTCTGACACGTGGCCGCTCTTTCCCGCACCTTTTATGCTTTCCAGGTCAGCCCACATGGGCTTTTAAAGAGCTTTGCCGTCTAGCCTGCCATGCGGTTGTGGGGGAGGATTTTGTGGCCGTCGTACTTGACCCTCCTCCAACAGTCGATTGAAGGTTTGACCCTTCGGGATGTGGCGTGCTTCGAAGCACTAAGTTGTGACTTACTAGGCTGTCACACAAGCACTGTAGGGTAGCAAGATAGAGAAAGAGATGACACATGATGTGATAACGGAGTTCAGCCGAAGCCTATGTCTTCATGCGGTAAGACGCAACCTTTGAATCCACTATCTCTGAGTAAACAATAGAGCTACTCTCGACAGACCGAGGAGTGATTCTTACAAGTCAAAACCCGAAAATAGCTTCACTTGCACTACTCCCATCTCCTACGAGCACGAGCAGCGGTGGCAGTCTCCAGCGCGAGTGTTGGTGCAAAAATTCTCACCAGTTTGTTGTCCACGTGGCAGTAGCGGGAAGCAATTTGAGCAGGACACAAAGAGAGAAGAAGCACCCGTGGCCGTGGCTCACAGCTCGCCCGGGGCCAACCCGTAGCCGTGGCCGTGGCTTGTAGCCTGCCCGGAGATTCTATGCGAGGTCGCCTGTGGCTGGCGCTAACAGCCCGTCCGGAGCTGACCCCGACCGCATGCAACTAGCTCGCACGCGGAGGAGGTCGCATCGTGGCTGGTGCTCACAGCTCGCCCGCACTTGCAGTAACGGAGAACTGCGTCCCTTGAACAGAGCAACATCTTCCTTGAGGCCTCAATTGTAAGGTACTGCGAGTCTAAGCTCTCTACGCGAGGCCGCCTGTGGTCGTGGCTTACAGCCCGCCCAGGGCTGACCCTGACCACATGCGACCAGCTTGCACGAGGTATAGATCGCCCAGTGGCTGGTGCTCGTAGCCCGCCCGGCGACCAGCTCGCACGCCAGAGATCGCCCCCTTTTGCTAATAGAAAACTTAGAGCCCCACAGCTCGCTCAGGAGCTCGCCGAGGTCCAACCCCCACAGCTCGCTCAGGAGCTCGCCATGGCCCGACACCCACAGCTCGCTCAGGAGCTCGCCTAATCCAGGCAAAATGGTCGAGGAGCTCGCACCCTTTGTCCACGGAGGTCGCCTACAGTAAGGCGACACCAGATCGACATATGTCATCACCCCTATAGAGCTACACAGATGATTGTAGTCCACGGAAGCTGGCAGAGTCAGTTTGGGACCTCCCAGACCTTTCCAGAAACGCCACCTGGCAGCGACAAGACAGGTGCATCCCCCCTCTTCACCGCTAGGCAGGCTAAACGACAAAGGTGGTCAGAGCCCCATGTGGCCCGGCACATGGGGGTACAGAAGGTGCTAGAAGAACCTCCACGTGTCGGGCTCTGGTAGGTCGCAAAAGGCTATAAAGGAACATCCCCTGGCTCCAAAGTACAGGTTTGAAACCCACAACCCTACCACTTCCAACTAATACAGCTCTTCATTGTTGGTACCTGTTCTGACTTGAGTGTTGGAGGGTCTGCGCTCCTAAGGGAGCCAGCCGTTCTCACTCTTTCTCTGTCTTGCAGGACGACCGCACGAGCCAGCGAAAAATATCCCCCAACATTTGGCGCCGTCTGTGGGATCTTTCGACTGATTCCTACGAGAACGCTCACGACCGCACGACTAAAAGCCGTGCTTCTCCTGATACCCGGATGGCTCCGGCCACGCGGGGACAAAGACGGACGAAAGTCCGTGCCGGGTCTACGCAAGACGGGCAGCCCGCTGAAGCCTCCCAACCCTCTGTCCCGCTCAGCGACCAGCACCTTTTGGAGATGTTGGCCACTCAGCGGGCCATAATGGACGACCTAGCGCGATTGCGCCAGGTTCCGACGATGAGCCAAAGGACTGATCTCTCCCCCGGGCTCGACCCGTGGAGGTGAGGGTCAGCGATCCCGTCCCAGCATCCAGGAGTGTCGACGGGGGTCGCTCCCCCTGTGCGACCTCCCCCTTCCCCAGCATCGCATCAACCCACAAATAGCGGCCACATGGCGGGCATCCCAGCAGGAGCCCCCTGTGGAGGACGCAGGGGCGCGCAGGATGAAAAGGACCGCTCTTGAGCGGCTACAGTGACTCGTCACCCAACGATCCAGCAATAGGGAAACCCCACCAACGGTCCCTCCTCGACGACGTAGCCGAAGTGCGGACTCGAACGAGCCAGAGGTAAGGTCTTGATGGAGAGACCGTAACCTGCACCATCAGTGTGAGGAGGAACCCGCGGTGGAAATTTTACCCCGCACGGAGACTCGTGAGGTGACAGCCTCGCACATACCTTTTCCTGTGCCGAGGCGGCTACCTGTGAAGAGGCGGAGCCCTCGCCAGGGCGTCGTCTCCGAACATTGTCGTAGCGAGGGCACGATCCGACCTCGAGGAAACGTGCAAGACCGCCTGGGGCCTGCGCAGCCGCTCTTGGGGGATCACCCTGGGCACTGGCATTTACCCGGCATGCCCGTCGACCTCTTGGAAGACCTGGCCGCTCGGGGAGGAAGCTCGCCCTTCACGAGGGAGGTGCATCGAGGAGACTTCCCTCAGCACTGGACCCCACCAAAGTTTGTGTTGTTCGATGGGTCGCAAGACCTCATGGACCACCTCTTGGCCTACCGAAAGTTGTTGTTCTTCCGGGACCAGGATCACGTTCTGTGCCGTGCCTTCCCGAGCAGCTTGACGGGTTCGGCCCTAGACTGGTTTCATAAGTTACCTCCGGGCTCGATCCCGAGATTCATTGTTCTGTCCGGGCTGTTCTTGGAACAGTACCGGAGCAATCGACAACCTCCAAAGCGAATCGAATCACTATTCTGTCTCATTATGGGCGCAAGGGAGACCCTCCGGTGTTTCTCGATGCGATTCCGGAACACCTACCTCGCCCTCGAGGACTCAGCAGGGCAAGACCGGACAGCCGTGAGTGCCTTTCGGAGCGCGCTCCCCGAAAGAGGTGAGCTTCATGACGTGATTGTCATTTCTGATCCCCGCACCATGATCGAGCTCTTCGTCTTGGTCCAGCAACACATTAAGCTAGAAGATGTGGTGCTGGATCGTCGAGGGAAGATGGCCGAACAGCAGCAGCCTCCTACCTTGCGCGTAGGCGCCCTCTTGTAAACCATGTTGTGCAATGAAGTGTTCAGACTACAGGAGTTTAAATCTGTGCTCGATAGTAATCCACAGAGAACAGCTCGCAAGCGATCAGCTCACACGTAGCTTCCTCAAAGAACAGTTCGCTGTCATGCGGACCTAAAGCAAGACCGTGGTTCTCAGTGGCCGTCCCGAACGACCTTGAGATCGCCGGGGTAATCCACTGTCTAGGGGACTTTAAGCATGACCGGGGTCCTTCGCATTCACATGCCATGAAAGTAAGCACCCCGGCGTGATATAAGGGGACCTGAATGGGCGACCACCCATTTAGGTGACCTGAAAATCTATTGGTACTCCTCGAAGCTTGACAACGTGGTGAGGTCGCAAAAGAGAAATGTGAAAGCCACTAACGTCGAAGGCTAGGGGCAAGGTCACTGTTCGCTATCGTGCGGACGCGATAAGCAAAATCGGGGTTCTGAGGATCCTTAACCGGTCAGGGGGTAGCTAGCTTTTGATTCTTTCATCGCTCGTTGAACTTCCACCCTTTGGCCCTTACGCTCTGTTTTGGTTCGATTTATATTTTTTTGTCGAGCTATAGGGCCCCACTATTTCGCACATATCGAATTTTCATGCATATCGATCTTTTTGCGATGTCGTTTATTTTTTTATTGATTTAGCTACCTCGTCCGGGGTATGGTCCTCGGATCATCGGGGAAACCGCACACGCGACTTAATACCACACAGCTTAGCTCGTTGAGCGACCTGGTGACATCACGGGCAAACGCGGCGGAAACACCTTACGCGGCCTGATGCCATGCAGCTTAGCTCGTTGAGCGACTTGGTGACATCACGGGCAGGCACGGCGAAGACACCTTACGCGGCCTAATGCCACACAGCTTAGCTCGTTGAGCGACCTGGTGACATCATGGGCAGACGCAACGAAGACACCTTACGCGGCCTGATGCCACGCAGCTTAGCTCGTTGAGCAACCTGGTGACATCATGGGCAGACGCGGCAGAAACACCTTGCGCGGGTTGATACCACGCAGCTTAGCTCGTTGAGCGACCTGGTGACATCATGGGCAGACGCGGCGGAGATACCTTACGCGGCCTGATGCCACGCAGCTTAGCTCGTTGAGCGACCTGGTGACATCATAGGCAGATGCGGCGGAAACACCTTACGCAGCCTGATGTCATACAGCTTAGCTCGTTGAGCGACCTGGTGACATCATGGGCAGACGCGGAGGAGATACCTTACGTGGCCTGATGCCACGCAGCTTAGCTCGTTGAGCGATCTGGTGACATCATGGGTAGACGCGACGGAGACACCTTACGCGGCCTGATGCCACGCAGCTTAGCTCGTTGAGCAACCTGGTGACATCATGGGCAGACACGACGGAAACACCTTACACGGCCTGATGCCACGCAACTTAGCTCGTTGAGCGACCTGATGACATCACGAGCAGACACGGTGAAGATACCTTACGCGGCCTGATGCCATGCAGCTTAGCTCGTTGAGCGACCTGGTGACATCATGGGCAGACGCGGCGGAAACACCTTACGCGGCCTGATGCCATGCAGCTTAGCTCATTGAGCGACCTAGTGACATCATAGGCAGACACGGCGGAGATACCTTACGTGGCCTGATGCCACGCAGCTTACCTCGTTGAGCGACCTGGTGACATCATGGGCAGACGCGGCGGAAACACCTTACGCGGCCTGATGCCATGCAGCTTAGCTCGTTGAGCGATCTGGTGACTAGGGGTGGCAATTTTGGACCCGACCCGCCAACCCGACCCGAACCCGACCCGAAGTTAGCGGGTTTGGGTTAGACCTAAACGGGTTTGGGTCATAAACGGGTTGACCCGATTAACCCGGTTGTTAAATGGGTCGGGTTTGGGTTTACGCAGTTGACCTGATTGACCCGACTTGACCCGTTTAGTCAACGGATCAGGTCAACCCACAACCCGACCCTACCCGACCCGATCACTATAACTAAAAGAAAACCCTAAGCCCTAACTCCCAATTGCTAAGGCGGCGGGCGCTCTGAGCCTCTGAGCTCTCCCCGGACCCCGATTCTCCATCTCCAGTCTCCACTGTGCGTGCGGGCCGTGCGGCTACGGCAACGGTGGCGTGGCAACGGCAGCGCCACCACACCCCTCTCCATCGGCCCCCTCCGCCTCTTCCGATCCACCCGGAGAGAATCCCTCCCCGTTCACGGCAGCGCCACCGCACCCCTCTCCATCGGCCCCCTCCACCCCTTCCGATCCACCCGGAGAGAATCCCTCCCCGTTCACCCACACAGCTCCCCTCGCCTTCCCTCATCCACAACCCACCAACACCTCAACTGAAATCCAGAGTACCGTGAGAGAGAGAGAGAGAGAGAGAGAGAGAGAGAGAGAGAGAGAGAGAAGGCAGCACTGATAGATAGAGAGGCAGAGCTTAGTCGTACACCATACAAAGCAATTAACCAACCCGACCCGACCCGACCTAAGTATTAAACGGGTTGAACGGGTCGGGTCATGTCAACCCGATTATTGGCGGGTCGGGTTTGGGTTTATCTTTTTGACCCGTTTATTAAACGGGTCGGGTTCGGGTTGGCCATTTTTCTGTTATATATAGGTCTCAACCCGACCCGAACCCGACTCGACCCGACCCATTGCCACCCCTACTGGTGACATCCTGGGCAGACACGGCGGAAGCACCTTATGCGGCCTGATGCCACGCAACTTAGCTCGTTGAGCGACTTGGTGACGTCACGGGCAGACGCGGCGAAGATACCTTACGCGACCTGATACCACGCAGCTTAGCTCGCTAAGCGACCTGGTGACATCACGGGCAGACGAAGAGAATCTAGCGGAAGTTGGATCATCATGCGTGTGAATCAAGCATGTGGCACCCCACATAACCAACTCCAAGTCAAGATCGTCATCCCGCTTGGAGACAGAGGAGAAAGAAGAGCAGCATGACGAGACAGCAGGAGCTCCCAAGTCTCCCACGGCTAGTGCTCACGGCTCGCCCGACGCTTGTTGCAATGGATAGCTGCGTCCCTTGGACAAAGCAGCATCTTCCTCGAGGTCTCACTCATGAGGCACTGCGAGTCAAAAAAATCTCGGCGCAAGGTCATCTGTGGCTGGTGCCCATAGCCCGCCCGGAGTGGACCCCGACCGCGTGTGACTAGCTCGCACAAGAAGGAGGTCGCCCGCGGCTGGTGCTCACGGCCCGCCCGGTGCTTGTTGCAACGGATAGCTGCGTCTCTTGGATAAAGCAGCATCGTCTTCGATGTCTCACTCATGAGGCACTGCGAGTCAAAACTCTCGGCGCAGGGTCGCCTGTAGCTGGAGCCATAACCCTCGGTACAAGACCACCTACAGCTGGTGCCAATAGCCCGCCGGAGCTAACCTCGGCTGCATACGATTAACTCGCACACGAAGGAACTCGCCCGCGGCTCTGGAGGAAGCGATCCGATCTTCTGACAACAAAACCCTCAGAAGTCAAGGTCACAAATTGACTCGTTGGCTATCCGCCAGTTGGGAGCGCGATCTGGAGCAGGACAACCTTGTTAGATTCCTGAGCGAGCGGGGTTATACTTAGCCGCTCCCTCAGGAGGGGGTAATATTGGTGCAAAAATTCTCACCAGTTTGTTGTCCATGTGGCAGTAGCGGGAAGCAATTTGAGCATGACACAAAGAGAGAAGAAGCACCCGTGGCCATGGCTCACAGCCCGCCCGGGGCCAACCCGTGGCCGTGGCTCGTAGCCTGGCCGGAGTCTCTATGCGAGGTCGCCTGTGGCTGGCGCTAATAGCCCGCCCGGAGCTGACCCCGGCCGCATGCAACTAGCTCGCACGCGGAGGAGGTCGCATCGTGACTGGTGCTCACAGCCTGCCCGGCGCTTGCAGTAACGGAGAGTTGCGTCCCTTGAACAGAGCAACATCTTCCTTGAGGCCTCATTTGTAAGGTACTACGAGTCTAAGCTCTCTACGTGAGGCCGCCTGTGGCCGTGGCTTACAGCCCACCCAGGGCTGACCCTGAGCACATGCGACCAACTTGCACGAGGTAGAGATCGCCCAGTGGCTGGTGCTCGTAGCCCGCCCGGCGACCAGCTCGCATGCCAGAGATCGCCCCCTTTTGCTAATAGAAAACTTAGAGCCCCACAGCTCGCTCAGGAGCTCGCCGAGGTCTAACCCCCACAGCTCGCTCAGGAGCTCGCCATGGCCCGACACCCACAGCTCGCTCAGGAGCTCGCCTGATCCAGGCAAAACGGTCGAGGAGCTCGCACCCTTTGTCCACGGAGGTCGCCTATAGTAAGGCGGCGCCAGATCGACAGATAACATCACCCCTATAGAGCTACACAGATGATTGTAGTCCACGGAAGCTGGCAGAGTCAGTTTGGGACCTCCCAGACCTTTCCAGAAACGCCACCTGGCAGCGACAAGACAGGTGCATCCCCCCTCTTCACCGCCAGGCAGGCTAAACGACAAAGGTGGTCAGAGCCCCATGTGGGCCGGCACATGGGGGTACAGAAGGTGCTAGAAGAACCTCCATGTGTCGGGCTTCGGTAGGTCGCAAAAGGCTATAAAGGAACATCCCCTGGCTCCAAAGTATAGGTTTGAAACCCACAACCCAACCACTTCCAACTAATACAGCTCTCCATTGTTGGTTCCTGTTCTGACTTGAGCGTTGGAGGGTCTGCGCTCCTAAGGGAGCCAGCCGTTCTCACGCTTTCTCTATCTTGCCGGACGACCGCATGAGCCAGCGAAAAATATCCCCCAACAGCGAGCATCAAAGGTAGCGGTTGGCGCGATCTTAAGTAGCAGCTACGCTTCGACCGCAAGCAACGGAAACGAAAAGGAACGGGGACGGAGGGGTTTGTACTCGCTTACAGCACGAACATAATTATTTAAAGTCGCTGCTAAAATGTTGTGCACATAAGGAGTATACAAGAAAACCAACCGTCCGAGCTCGATCCGAAAGTCGACAATCCGAACCCGGACCGACCTGGTCGATGGCCCGAAACGGTCTATCCCGAACCCGTCTGAATCGTCTTGACATGGGCTGCAAAATTGAACCATTGTATACCCAGGTCGAACACGGGCTTGGACCCTTGACCAAAGGTCTGATCCGGCTCAGCCAGATGAGCTAGCTCCATTGGGGGGTTCTTCCTTAAAGGGGAGGAACTGAGATGGGTTTGTTTAGTCCCATATCGCCCATGGGAAAATAGTTTGTCAGGATAAAAGAACGTAACACTCTGTTCGTGTTGCCGAGCTTGGTCGCGCGAGCTTGTAACCCCAGCCGGGGGGAATTAAAGTAAGTCCGGACGGGGGAATGAGGTTGGTCTCGCCTCCTGCCAGGCATTTAAGCCGGCAGGTTGCTAAACAATATGGGAGAGCATCTCGTGGCCCTCCCGTTTCGTCAACGGTGGTAGGGTTCACCAGCCTCTGCACATTCGCCCCCTAACCCCTCCCACCACCCAAGGCAAAGTAAACAATATCTTGTGTTTTTGGGGCGAATGTTACAGTTGTCGCCGACGTGGTGGTGGCCACTGGCCAGCATTGTCAAGGGTGGTAAGTGGCGGTAGCCATGGCCATAGTTCGTGATCGTTTATTTTCGAATCGCCACATGTTGCTCCCCAAATTGTCAGCGACCGATAGGGGAGACGATCAGTGGAGAGGAGTCGAACCCCTCCCACCCAATAGCTTGATATGCATTATTAGTTCATACCCTAAAACCTTTGGCTTTTAGGTGAGATGATAGCCTAACATTCCCATTGCCTCCTCCATTCATAGTTTTTGTTGCTCGTGCAGCTCGTTGCCATCGTTGATGCCTGTGTAGCCATCACCATGAGACAGAGAGAGAGAGAGAGAGGGGGGATCCATGGTATGCTCCTTGTAGAATACTAGTAAATTCCCCTGCCCATTGGCACTCGAACGACTGGTTTCGGCAGCGAAGTAGCCGTCAACACTCTGATGGCCGCCTTCGGAGTGTGATTCACTTGTTAGAGAGTATTAATTAGCCTTCCAAAAAAATATTAATTAACATCAACGGCCATTGAATAGGTAATTATCATCTTTAAAGTAGGTTTTTAATATCTTTAGTCGGTTTTAAGAGGATCTATGAGAGTAGTATTCACACGCAGAAGAAAGGGCTCCGTTTAAATTCGCTCTCCCTCCCTTCAGATCTTAATCGATGACTAGATCTATCCCATGACTTTGTAAGTCAGCTTGTGAACAGCCATAACATGTTATATAGATAATTTTGGAGATGGGGTGTATAATCTGTTGGAGGTGCTTTTAGCAATTTTCTGGGTCAAAACAAGACCAGCAAAAAAAGTCTATAGTTGTTTCTTTTTTTTATAAATACAGTCCGCATTTTCATATTGGTGTATCTAAATATAACAATGTTATTCAGCCATCCAGATTTCCATCCGGATCAGGACATCCTGATGTGATATCTGATCACATCCGTCCTTTGCTTGCCCTTCAGGCTGGGTATGATTCACCTGTCGGGGTTGGGGTGCGACGGGCGCTGCTGTGATCAGGTGCCACATCAGGATGGCCCGATCTGGATGGAAAGCACGATGGCTGAGAAGCATTTTCCATCTAAACAATATTTAGATATAATCGGACAACCGAGATGGGACCAGACATGAACAAAGAGGCAAACATCAATACAAGGGTGTATTCTTTTATTTTTTGAAGTTTTCTGCACCCATAGAGAGAGTACAGTTTGTCTGGTTATCTCAAATCATTTAACCACCACACCCATTGCCTCACAGGGACAACTCCCTGGTCAGTGTTCCATGAAATTCAATACAAACAAGAAATGTAGATGCTTCTTGATCTCAGATGTGCTATGAATTTATTCTTCCAGCAAATGACTACAAACCAGATAGTCCAGCCGAAGACATCAAAGTCGGCTGATCTTGATTGAAAACAATGGGTCGACGCCAAGAACGAATGCGCGCTGCCGGAAAAATCTCACTTTATCCCACGGAAGGAAGGCAACACGGCCACGAGCGGATCCCCATAGCCAACTGCTTCTGTAAGTTGAAACACGAACACCAACACTAAGGCAATGCAACAAAGCACAGCAGAAGCAAAAAGAACTCAGTAACATAAACCGAACTAGAATGCATAATTAACCACCAGGTGGTGATTGAGAGCAGTGGTGGCAGCGGTCAGAGGGCCACAGGAGGCACCAATTTTAGAGGGCTGCCGTCAGGTTGACAGCCGGTAAGAAAATCTGTCGTTCTTTCTCTTATAGTCTGACCCCATCTTGATGGGATAAGACCAGGATGAGGATGACAGATACAAAATAAACTTGATTATTGGATCCATGGATGTCACCTCCATCATTGAAGAGGATCTTTAGTACTTCTCCAGCTACATCCGACTGCAAAAAAAAATAATAATAATAAAAAGCTAGGAGAGTTAAGTGAAGATGCATAATTATGAAATTAGTATGAATTAAGAGAGGGAAATAAAGAAAGGACTCACTTTAACAGGCAGTTCATTGCCAAACTGATCCAGGTACCCGATCGTCTGCCCTTCTTTAATTATGTCCCCCTGTTTTGTTTTGTTCAGTCAAGGATCATTAAAAAAAAGGTTAGAGTATAAACCTCCGGTCCAAAGTTTCCATTCCGACTTGGGCTTCGGCACCCATTGAAATTCAGGCGAAATCACGGCCGTGAGAAAGAAAGCAATGTGTGCTGAATTTACTCGGTGAATTACCTCTTTACAGCTTGGAGGTTGTTTTTTCCCTTTCAATGTCCTTGCCCTTCGGAATGACCCAACCTACAAAGCATGATCGCATCCTTTTCAGAAGGAACCAAGACTTAAAGAGTGTAAAGAGATGAGATACATTATCGCATCCTTTTCAGAAGGAACCAGACTAAGAGTGTAAAGAGACGAGATGCTCGGAGAATTCATACCGTAGGAGATGATACAAGAACAAATCCATTTGATCCAGAAGCCTCTAAAGCTGCAAGCTTCAGAGCCTTGGCAGATGAAACGTTTGCAAATGGACTGGTAATTACTGGAGGGGATTTCTGTGGCACAACTGGTTGGACAGCAGGACCTGATTCACTCATTGGCATACTTGGAACGGGTGGTGCTGTTGTTGGGGACACAATAGGGGCTACAGTAGGAGTCAGAGCTTTGGGGCTCCTAACGTCCCTTTTCAAATGCATTTCGAAGTCACCAACCTGAAGCACCCTTTTAATGAATTAGCACAATTTTCATTTGAAAACCTGATATATGCTCATAAAGTATGTGACCTTTGATTACTAATAGAATATCGAACGATTAGGCAGTTTTTACCGTTAATAAGTAGCACGGCCAGGGTCGAAAAAGATTTTAAAGATGAGAATGTTGGAGATATGTAGTTTAGTACATAGTTGTACATATGTATGATGTAAAATAAGCATTCATACTTTATTACAGGTTATCGGTATGTGTCTATACAGTCATTCTATACCCGCACGGTAGCACCAATGCCCCTTGAGTGTATTGCATAGTTTCATTCAGTGTTGTCAAGGCGATGCCTAGACGATTTGGTCTGTCTAGGCGAGCCCTAGGCGATAAAAATTAAACATATTAAATAAATATAAGTCATATATATACATAAATAATTTATGATTTTATGCATAAAAAAATTTAATTTTTAGAGAAAGATATAGTCGAAATAATACTATTTGATAATGGGTATGATCCACAATGTATGGGTAAGCTACAAAACCATTATTATTGCAGCAAATATGAATCACGCGTCAACCACAATGATTATATGTTGCAAATATTAATCACATATCAGCAAGAGCAACATAACCCTATCATAGCCATAAATTCAAGCAATATCATAAGCAAAAATATAACCATATTAGGTAATCTATTATTTTTTGGAATATTTCACAACGACGTCTCCCAAAAAAAAACAATTAAAATTACTCATCTAAATCACCTAACCATCTATATCATCGTTACTCTTATATGAATAATCCTTATGTCTTTTTCGACTTTTTTTCTCTTCAAACACTGAGAACATGAACACAATAGTTTTTTTCCATTAATTATGGCATGGTGTTGGCTATCTATAAAGCAACATCAAACCAAACGGGATCCAAGAAAACTCAATTTGAATTTGACTAATTAATAAAAAAACAAAAAAAAACCAATTACAAAAGTAGGTGCCTAGGCGGCGCCTATAGCCAGGAGCCCAAGCGGTCGCCTAGAATTCACCGCTCACGAAGCCACTGCCTAGACAGTCGGAGCTCCAAAACACCTAGGCGACGCCTTGACTACAATGGTATCATTATGGTAAGAGTGAGTGCCTCTCTCTCTCAATATATATATATATATATATATATATATATATATATGAGGGCTGGGTTCCTATGACATGTCATAGGGAGTACCCTATGACATACGATGAATTAGTAAGGCTAAAATGTTTAGAATGTGCTGAATTTTTTTGAGTGTGACCTTAACTTAGAAAGAATGTCCACAAAAAATCAAAGCATTCTAAAACTTGTTGGGACAGCAAATGCTAGAAGATTTATCGGCCATTCATTTTAACCGTTAAATTGAAAAACATATTTGATGCCCTAAGAAGTTTTAGAATGTGCCGATTTTTTGTGGGTGTCCTATCTAAGATAGGGTGATCATCCTCATTAAAAATCAGGACATTCTAAATATTCTAGGGTTACTAATTCACCATATGTCATAGGGTACTCCCTATGACATGTCATAAGAACCCATTTTTCATTATATATATATATATATATATATATATATATATATTGCGGCCGGTAACGTGCGGCACCCCCTTCCGGGGTGTTTTTCAATTTTTTTTTTTGGGATTAATCACCTACCCTTGGAAAGCATACACAAAAAAATTCAGCTCAATCCAAGACCTGTAGGCCGTCCAAATGTGTTGATCAAAATGACGGTAAAAATGAACGACCGATAAAAGTCGATCACATTTGAACAGCCTATAGGTCTTGGATCGAGCTGAAATTTTGTGTGCGCTATTCAAGGGTAGGTGATCAACCTCCAAAAGAAAAATCCCAAAAATACCCCCCGAAGGGGGCGGTCGCACGTTACCGACCGCAATGTATCACTTCTATATATATATATATATATATATATATATATATATATATATATATATATATATATATATATATATATAGGGAAATGGGTTCCTGGTACATTGTACCAAGGTATTGCCTGAGACAGTGCTCCGTATGCTGCCAAGTGGAATAGGGGACAGCTGTACTCCATACGGGTGCGAAACCTGCAAAAATTCTTTATTTGCAAAACCCAGCCGTAGCCGTCCGATCAACCGATCGAACGATCGGTGTTCACCCCGCCCACCGACCGCAGCTGTTACTGTGCCGGGCACAGTAACAACAATTTCGGTGGGTGGGGTGAACGCTGGCCGTCCGATCGGCATGAATCGAACGACCAAATTTCTCTCCAGACGGTTAAAATTTTTAACCGTTCGATCGAACAGGTGAGATCCCGTGGGAAACCATCAAATAGGACAAAAGGTAGTGGGTGGGGTGAACCCTGGCCGTCCGATCGGCGTGAATCGAGCGGTCAAATTTCTCTCCGGCCGGTTAAAATTTTTAACCGTTCGATCGAATGATCGAACGGGTGAGATCCCGTGGAAAACAATCAAATAGGACAAAAGGTAATGATTACAATCATTACCTTTTGTCCTATTTGATGGTGTCCCACGGGATCTCACCCGTTCGATCATTCGATCGAACGGTTAACAATTTTAACCGGCGGGAGAGATATTTGGCCGTTCGATTCACGCCGATCGGACGGCCAGGGTTCACCCCACCCACCGAAATCGCTGTTACTGTGCCCGGCACAGTAACAGCTGCGGTCGGTGGGCGGGGTGAACACCGATCGTTCGATCGGTTGATCGGACGGCTACGGCTGGGTTTCGCAAATAAAGAATTTTCGCAGGTTTCGCACCCGTATGGAGTACAGCTGGTCCCCTATTCCACTTGGCAGCATACGGAGCACTGTCTCAGGCAATACCCTGGTACAATGTACCAGGAACCCATTTCCCATATATATATATATATATATATATATATATATATATATATATATATATATAGGATCAAGATCAACAACCAACACTTTTGGTGCCAACACTAGTCACCTTCCAATAGATAGCAAGTCTACAAAAATTAAGAATATTCTAAAATTTCTAGTTGCGTCAAATGTGAAGTTTTATTGATCGTCCATGTTAACCGTTAATTCGAAGATGATCATTTGACACACTTAGAAGTTTTAGAATGTTCTAATTTTTTGTGGCTATGCTATCTATAGGAAGGTGATCATCCTTACCAAATTTCAGTAAATTTTAAAACCTCTATGACCTTCTATGGATGTGTTGGCACCAAAATGTTGGCCGCGGATCCCGACCCATATATATATATATATATATATATATATATATATATATATATATATATATATATATATATAGGGGTGTTAGGATGCGGTGTGCAGTGTGTGCGGCGCACCACAGCAGTCGTCTGATGCACTGCTGCGTGCATCAGACGATTGCGGTGCGGCGCCGCACGCCGCGCGCTAACATATATATATATATATATATATATATATATATATATATATATATATATATATATATATATAGGCTGGCGGTCTGTTTCGACGAAATGGATAGCTGCCCCTTTGATGCCTCTAGGAGTCCTAGAATTTGCTGACTTTTTGTGATCATATGCATCTTACCTTAGATAGAACACCCACAAAAAATCAGCACATTCTAAAACGTTTAGAGGCATCAAATGTTATATTTCAGATGAATGGTTACAATGGGCGTTCGATAAAATTTCTAACATTTGATGCCCCTAGTAGTTTTAGAATGTGTTGATTTTTTGTGGGTGTTCTATCTTAAGATAAGGTGCTTAAACTCACAAAAAATTAGCACATTCTAAAACTCCTAAGAGCTTCCAATGGGTGGTTGCCCATTTCGTCGAAATAGGCTGGCAACTCATTTCCCGTTTCTTCTCTTTCTTTATATATATATATATATATATATATATATATATATATATATATATATATATATATATATATAGTAGTGATACATTGCGGCCGGGTAACGTGCGGCCACCCTCTTCGGGGGTATTTTCGGATTTTTTTTTTTTTGGAGATTGATCACCCACCCTTGGATTGGACACACAAAAAATTTCAGCCCGATCCAAGACTTGTAGGCCGTCCAAATGTGTTGATCTTTTATCGATCGTTCATTTTTTTCGCCATTTTGATCAACACATTTGGACGGCCTACAGGTTTTGGATTGGGCTGAAATTTTTTGTGTCCAATCCAAGGGTAGGTGATCAATACCCAAAAAAAAAAAATCCGAAAATACCCCCGAAGGGGGTGCCGCACGTTAAGCCCGCACGTTACCCGCCGCAATGTATCACTATTCTATATATATATGTATATATATATATATATATATATATATATATATATATATATATATATATATATATATATATATAAAGAGAGGAAACGGGAAATGAGTTGTCAGCCTATTTCGGCAAAATGGGCAGCCACCCAATTGAAGCCCATCGGAGTTTTAAAATGTGCTGATTTTTTGTGAGTATAAGCACCCTACCTTAGAACACCCACAAAAAATCAGCACACTCTAAAACTCCTAGGAGCATCAAATGTTAGAAGTTTTATCGAACGCCCGTTGTAACCGTCAATCTGAAATATAACATTTGATGCCTCTAAAAGTTTTAGAATGTGCTGATTTTTTGTGGGTTTTCTATCTAAAGTAAGATGCTTATGCTTACAAAAAATCAGCACATTCTAAGATTCCTAGAGGCATCAAATGGGTGGTTGCCCATTTCGCCTATACCCTCCCCCTCTCTCTCTCTCTCTCTCTCTCTCTCTCTCTATATATATATATATATATATATATATATATATATATATATATATATATATATATATATATATATATATATATATATATATATGGGGGCGGGGAGCCTGCACCCGAGGTGCAGCAACAACGCTGCACCTCGGCCTTGTTTTACCTACCTAGAAGTTTTGGAATTGGATGAAATTTGGTGAGGGTGTTGTCTAGGGGTAAGATGATCATCCTCACAAATTTTCATCAAATTCCAAAACTTCTAGGGGGGTCAAATGGTCGAAGCAAAATGTACAGATTTTAACGGTGACTGCGGACGGCTGATTTTGCTTCGACCATTTGACCCCCCTAGAAGTTTTGGAATTTGATGAAAATTTGTGAGGATGATCATCTTACCCTAGACAACACCCTCACCAAATTTCATCCAATTCCAAAACTTCTAGGTAGGTAAAACAAGGCCGAGGTGCAGCGTTGTTGCTGCACCTCGGGTGCAGGCTCCCCGCCCCCTATATATATATATATATATATATATATATATATATATATATATATAGGGTTGGGATCTGTTGACAACCCGTTTCCTTGACAACCCATCATTTGATGGGGGGGTAGAGGTTTTACAATTTGTTGATTTTTTATGACGATGATCTCCTTACTATATATAGCACACCCACAAAAAATCAACTAATTCTAAATCCTCTAACCCCATCAAATGTATTCTTCAAATTAAATGTTAAAATGGACGATCTATATTTGAGGAGGACATTTGATGGGGCCAGAGGTTTTAGATTTTTCTGATTTTTCGTAAGGATGATCTCATTGCTATAGACAACATCCTCACAAAAAAATAGCAAATTCTAAAACCTCTTGCCCCATCAAATGATGGGTTGTCAACGGATCCCAGACCATATATATATATATATATATATATATATATATATATATATATATATATATATATATATATATATATATATATATAGAGAGAGAGAGAGAGAGAGAGAGGGCTGGGTTCCTATGACATGTCATAGGGAGTACCCTATGACATATGGTGAATTAGTAATGCTAGAATGCTTAGAATGTGCTGAATTTTTTTGAGGGTGATCATCTTACCTTAGATAGAATGTCCACAAAAAATCAAAACATTCTAAAACTTGTTGGGGCATCAAATGCTAGAAGCTTTACCAGCCATCCATTTTAACCGTTAAATTGAAAATCATATTTGATGCCTCTAGAAGTTTTAGAATGAGGCGATTTTTTGCGGGGGTCCTATCTAAGATAGGATGATCATCCTTATAAAAATTCAGAACATTCTAAATATTCTAGGGTTACTAACTCACCATATGTCATAGGGTACTCCCTATGACATGTCATAGGAACTCATTTCCCATATATATATATATATATATATATATATATATATATATATATATATATATATATATATATTACGTTGTAAGTGTGAGTGTGATACTATGGTGTAAGTGTGAGTATCTCTTTCTGTCTCTCTCTCAATATATATATCTATCATCATCCCTTACATATATATATCCAATCGTCTATCATTATGGTGTAAGGCATGACGGTAGATATTTTGGGAGGTATATCCGGTCGCAATGTTTTAAAAAACGGAAGGCGGAAGACGGGCGGTCAAGTGGTTTCAAGGCGGAAGGCGGACGACTAGGCAGGCACCCGGAGAAAAAGACGGGCGCCCACCTATATAAAATATATTATATATATTCTATATGTATGTATATATATATTCATAATTCTATATAAAAAAACAATATTAGAAAGTTTTACATATGCAAACATCAAAACTACCGATCTGAATATAAAAGTTTTATGAAAAGGGAGGAGGGGATTGGATGGGTAGGGGTATTTCGGTATGGTTACCTCAATACCTATACCCGATTGTCCCTCTAACTTGAGTATACCAGATAATACAGTTGTACTCCAACTTTATTGTGATGTACCCAAATTCCAACTAATCATATATTGTTATCAAAATTCTATCCAAACTCATACCATACAAGAACCAATATAATAAGAAATCGTAAGAGCTTCTTAAATATTTCAGCACAATACATTGAAAAAAAAAATTTCCTCAAGCAATTGCATATGGTGAAGAAACAGAAAATTCATTACCGAAAAAAAAAAAATTCCTTAAGCAATTGCATATAGTGAGACCGCCTAAGCGCCCGCCTTTTACCCGCCTAGGCGCCCTGTTCAACCCGCCTGCAGTACCGCTTTTTGCTGAAACGGAGCGGCCAACCCCCAAAAACGCCTAGATGACCGCCTAAGCGGCCGCCCGGACCGCCTTTTAGAACAGTGCATTTATCTTTATCTGGGAAAAATAAGTGGCAGCTATGATTTATCCTGAGGGTTACGGTGAGTGTGATTCACCTGGGGAGAGGGAGAAAGAAATCCATTCTATGAGAGGTTTTCTGTAAAATCCCTTGGAAATATACCCACTCTCTCATTTCACTCTTCACTTTCTCACATATATTATATATATAAAAGAGAGGGAGTGTAATGAGAGTAAAAGAGGGTATATTTAATTCTTGTTCATTTTTTCCTCAATTTATCCCCTTTATGTTCCAGTTAGCACTAATTTCTCTACTTAACGCCTAATTTCCAATTTAAATTTTGCCATACTTTTATTCCTCTTTGTGCATGTTCTAACTTAATTGCTCATCCTTTTGGTCAAATAGCCCACTCGAGTTTCTTCAACTTCAGTTTTTGTGTCTAAGGATTCCATCACAAGTCATTTTCTACACTTAACACGCAAAAAAGTCATTTAATCTACCGAGACTATGCCAATGTGTTGTTCTGGATTCAAATCTGACAACAAATTTTCATTTACAAATTATTATGATGTTCATTCAAATAAATATTAGCAGTGATCAGTTGTCATTTACATAAAAACCATTTTACGTTGCTAAACTAATAAGAATTACTATTTTGTATCATCAGAAATAGTGAATCATGATTAATGGATTATTATAAATAGAATAAATGAGGGCCTATAAAAAAATAGATATTCATAGAAAAGGGAATACATAACCACGTGGTGGCTTCTGCATCTAAGTTAAATGACATGGAAACTATTTATCTATTTAATTTTAACATTAAGACTTAAAAAACATTTTTAAAAAATGAAGCCATTGAATAAACAGTGATCATTTGATATCAAGGAGCCATACACAATCCTGGAATCAGATGCTACCAAAATAGCTAATGTCCAAAATATCTACTCATTTGATTGTAAGCATTTGTAGCACTTAACATGCTTTATTTAATCAGTCAGATCCCAGATTTACCTTCAATTTTAGCTCTGCGACATCAGTTTCATCACACACTTCTAGGACCAATGCCTGCAATTGAAAAAATCACCTATCATGCTCTGGGTAAAAGTATGGGCATGTATTACATAAATTTTCAACAGAATATAAAAGGCTATCACTTAAGAGTTAACCTTGTAAGTATGGGATCGGACTCTCCTCATGTTTCACTCAGTTTATTTTACTACATTTTCACCCAAATACACTATTGGAATACTTCCCTCGCAACTAACGACTTCTACTACGGTATAGAAATGCACCAAATATGGTACAATTTAGATTTTTTTCCAACAAGCCCTCCCAAAACCACAACCGTACACACACCACCCCCATCACCACCACCTTTTTCCCTTATTCACTTTCCGATGGACACATGTAGCAGTACAGAGATTGAATGTAAAGTTCAGTATAGAAGCTATGGTACCTTACCTGAATACTCTCTCATGAAGCGGTTAGAAATCAGGATAAATTTTCACCCTCATAATGCAATACCATACCACAAGGCACATTGTTAAGGATAAGAGAAAAGGATCGGGAGATAAATTAGGAGTTGACGCATAAAATTCTACACTCCATTGCAGAAAACGAACCCAGCCCTATTCAATAAAGGAGCATAACTTGAGAAAAACGAAATAAGCAGTTCGTTGGTATGCTTGCCATTGACATATAGCATTCAGAGAGAGATAATGGTAGTCTACAAAAATATAGGTCAATTTTCATAGGAAAATAAGTTATTTGCTATAATACAGAAAAAGACAAGGTACATAAAATCAAATGAAGAGTTTCAAAAAGCATCATTGGTAGTCCACAAAAATATAGGTCAATTGTCATAGGAAATTTAGTTGTATGCCATAATACAGAAAATTTGGGGTAAGTAAAATAATAAGAGAAGATTTTCAAAAGCACCTATGTGTACACAATAGCATCGTTATAATATCGTCAGCTTTTATTTCCCAATATAACTTACTATATAATTGTCTATTTGTCGGCATGCCTTCAGGAGCAAGGATGGATTCAGGAATCGAACCTTAGGGGGGCGAATGTTAGAAAAATCTTTTTTTTTAGGGGGGGGGATCTTAAATTTTGTTAAAAATTCAGGGGAGCAAACTTATGTAATTTTAAAATAATCCTAGCTAACACTACTATAATAAGGGGTTCTCTTTCGAATCGGGGGGGGGGGGGGCGATCGCCCCCACACGCCCCCCCTGGATCCATCCCTGTTCAGGAGTCATTACATAAAGATTGAGAATAAAAGGGGGAGCTAATGGAAATGGTATTAGATGAAACACAAAAAATGTCTCCCGATTCATATAGTATAAGAAATATGGAAGAAAAATATGTTGATGGGCAACAGTACCAGATAAATTATGTTGGGATATATGGAAGAATAAAAAAAATTAAATCAGGGCATTCATAGGGTGCTATAGTGATGTCCCAATATGGAGCCATGGTCGAAGTATGGCTGGGTGCTTGAAGTTACTGCTTTACAAGCACTTTAGGGCAACCTTCCCCATCAACTTGACATTCCTCTAAACCCTTTTGCTGTCTAGTATTCCAGAGGAAGAAGAAAATGAGATATTATTTTATAATACTTCAGCAAGCACCCCTAAACATATAACAGTGATCTTCCTTTTTTAACTTCCGCCATTGCATTTCTCATTTCCTTATCAGCAACTTGATCTTCCACTCAGCGCACCAAGCCTCACTGAGAAGGGAATTGAATATACCAAAGAAAACATAAATCATGAGAAAGGAATTGGAAAAACTTGTGTTGATGGAGGTATTAGCCGCCCTTTAAAGGAACTACTAATGAAGAAATATTTATCGAACAATCCCAAATAGATGGAACAAGGTTTGTTGCCATCATTATGACCTATTCCATTTAATGCACCATGTAGTGATGACCTACATATGGCAAAAAGTACACAGACAATACGTGCTCTGATTTGGGACAAATCTACTATACTGCCCAATGTTATTTTTCCCTTGGTTGTTTTGGTAAAGTTCTAGGCATCAAATCTGACAATTTTCTTTCCTATATTAATTTCGGATTCAAAAACAGCAGGTATTCACACAAGCAATTAATTTCACTGATCTCAGCTATAAGCTGAACAGTCTTCGTTAAAGAAGATAACTATGGAAAAACAGGGAAACGGAGTTGACCTCAAACCCATTAGGAAATGTTGATTTCCGGTTTTTCTTCTCTGATGGTCCTTGCGCAGTCTTGTCTGAAACAACTGCTGCATTGACAATGGACAGAATTTATCATGCTAAGTCCAGATTTAAGTACTCAAATGAAAGCATTTGAAAGGATAAATCTCAACACATGCAAGAATATGAAACTTTTCCATACTATTCCCAAATTAAAAGCATGCAGCATCAACATAACATTAATCGCCAATTATCATTAAACATAATTCTTTGAAGTAGAGAAACGTTGTTTCATTTGATTCTTTGGCTTCTAATTAATGCCACAAAGATGAATGCAATTCCCTATTCAAATCTTGCATGTACCCTCTTCATCTACACTCTTTCCTAGTCGAGCGGTACCTTGGAGGGTTGCTACTGGTTGCATAAGCTTAAACTATGTAACCAACAAGGTAGGCCTCGCAGTGTTCTAAAAAGCGGCCCTGGCGGCCGCCTAGGCGGCGCCTAGGCGCTAGGCGGCCCCCCACCGCCTCGCCTAGGCCCTAGGCGCTCCAAAAAAGCAGCCAAGCTCCCAGGCGGAGCTAGGCGGGGCAAGGCGGCCGCCTAGGCAGAGCTAGGCGGGGCTAGGCGGTCTAGGCGGGGCATGGCGGCCGCCTAGGCAGTCTAGGCGGGCTCAGGCTGGCCAGGCGGACCAGGCGGGCTGAGACTGGCCAAGCGGACCATGCTTACTTTTGTTCTTGTTAATCATTCAATCTTGAATTATGGTTATATAGTTGTTTTTTAAAATAATGGTTTGGGATAATCTTGAACTTATATTAATTTTTAAACATATATATATTATATAATATCAAAATAATAATTAAAAAAAAATTAAAAAAGGCAAAACGCCTAGGCGCCGCCTAGGCGTCGCCTAGACCGCCTAGGCGCTAGGCGGCCCCCCACCGCCCGACTAGCGCCTAGCGCTTTTTAGAACCTTGCTCCTTACCCGCCAACTGGACATTTAGGTTTCTCGCAAGGTTTTAAATTTTGAACCGAAATTTCGGTTGAACTTTTGGAATTTCGAACGAAATGATGCAAAATTTTTGAAATGGTTAAATTTTTTTTTGAATTTTTAAATTTATCTTTTATAGTTGTGCATGCATATTTACATGAATTGTTTGGACAAAACACACACCAAACACATAGTAAGCTTGCCTGAACCATGATAACCAAGGTGGAATACCAATAAAGTGAAGGAAAAAAATTTGATAGTCATCCGCACCATCACCCACTTCACCCTACAGCTAGGAAGCATGGACACTTCCCCAGGCCTCCCGTACTCGTGTCGGACATGTGTCGGACATCGACACTCGTCGGACACGCACCGGACATGTATGTGTCGTGTCCTACGTGCTTTCAGGAGCCGGATACGGTCGAACACTCCTCGACTATGCTATCAAAGTCGGGACTAGTCGGCGACTAGTCCCTGGGCGGCATTTTATCGACCGATTAATTTCGATTTTGTCATTGCTGGGCGGAATCCCGACTAGTCCCCGACTAGACCCGACTAGCCCGACTAGTCCCCAACTAACGACTGCCGACTAGTCCCCAGGCAGCATTCTGCAAGCAAATTTTTTTTTTGAAAGGAGTCTTTGCAAGCAATTTTGTTTGGATTTTTTTACATTGACTCAAAGTCTTGTGTCGCAAGACTCACAACTATGGCTCTTCCCTGTAATCATCTGTTGAGTACCTGAGAATCTCAGATAAAAACATAGACAAATAATTAGTTTATTTGTTGATATCCATATAACCATATAATCAAAATTGGGGTTGTTCACTGATTAAACATCATCAAACAAATATTGTGATGAATTCTTAGTTCTGAGTCTTTTGACATGGGCATGAAGCCAATACAACTGTGTTCTGTTAGACTGTTACTTATGTATTTATACCCATGCTGTGAAGTGTGAAGGTATGTATTGTTATTAACCGACTAATATCATATACTTATTGACATTTATGCTAGTTCATATATCATATATTTTAGGGAGGGGGGGGGAGGGGTTAGAATAAGTTTTGGCCGACTAGTCCTAGTCGGCCCTTGGCCGACTAGGGCCGACTACCGACTTTCACTGCATAGCTCCTCGAACACTCGTTGGATACTTCTCAGACACTCAGGACACTGCGGGTTGACGGATTGTTCGATATAGGGTCGGGTTAGAAGCTGTGGTGATTCAGTTTTGGCTTTAACCTATCTGATCCTCTGAGATTATAACCTCAGAGAATGAGATAGGTTGAAGCCAAAACTGAATCGCAGCCGTTCTTTTGCATGCCATTTGGGCTTGAGTGTGATTCACTTGTCAAGATGGTTATGATGGATGGTTACGATTCAGGTTTGGCTTTAAGTTATCTTATCCTCTGAGGTTTCAGATAAGTTGAAGTCAAAACTGAAACATAACCGTTATTTTCTATATCATTTAGAGCTGTCTGCGATTCACCGATCGGGCTGGATGTAACTAACGATAGCGATTCAGTATTCATTAAATTTTTATTTTAGTTGTTTTCTATGAGATTTTTTCGGTTATTGAAATATATATGAATTGCAAATACACATAAAATATAAATTTATTTTGCCGTGTCCTCGCCGTACCCGTGTCCTTTTTCAGAAATTACCGTGTCGGCGAACCCGTGTCGTGTCGTACCCGTGTCCCCGTACCAGTGTCAGTGCTTCTTAGCCCTACAGGCTACATTAGCATAGGATTCCCTAGAAACACGTGTTAGTACATACTACAATCGTGGACTGCAGGGAGGCTAGTGTAGTTCTGTTAGCTCGTAATATTGCTTTTAAAATTCTGCTCCTGATGTTGCTTTTAGAATTATGAACAAGATGTCTTTTAATATGGGCCTTCTTCTTCGGTAGATCATTCAGCTCTAAAACATGTATCAGTCGTTATTTCTTAATTGCAAATGCCTTCCTAGTAATTTTCATGAAGTTTTCTCTTTGCGGACTCTAACTTTGCGACTCTTTACCAAAATCTTCGACTTTTTGAATACGTCTTAATTAAAACACGACTTATTCAGTAAACGTTCACTACGACTCTTTCCCGATTTTTTGAAAAAGTCACGTTTTTCACGTTTTAATCCTGATTTACATGATTTAATCCCAATTAATTACGTTTTAATCCTGTCATATATTGCTCAAAAAACCTATTGTAACATCTATATATAAATATATTCTAAAATTCTACTATTTGTTTTCCGATTCTTTCCCGATCTTTCCGACTTTTTTTTCCGATTTTTCCGACTCCTCCCTAGCCGATTTTGTCCCGACTTCCGACTTGGAAACTATGGCTGGAAGAGACGATCATTCGAGCAAAGTAAAAGGAAGGAGGGTTACTTTCTACTGAGTAGGAATGTGGGATGTCACGTTATACCGAGTAGAAGAGAAGGGGGGTTATATTCTGCTGAATAGGAGGGGGGTTACTTTCTGCCGAATAAGAGGGATCATCAGGTTTTGCTGAGTAGGAGGGAGGGGGGGTTACTTTTTACTGAGTATAAATAGCGGGCTTCACATTATACTGAGTAGGAGGAAGGGGGAGTCACTTTCTGCCGAAGAGGAGGGGGGCATCATGTTGTCCAAAGTAGGAAGAAGGGGGGTCACTTCTGTGACGCATGAGAGGGAAAGGCATCGCGTTCTGCTAAGTAATAGGGAGGGGGGTTACTCTTCACTGAGTAAGTATAGGGGGTCACGTTATGTTGAGTAGGAGGGAGGGGGCAACTTTCTACCGCATAGGAGAGGAGCATCACGTGCTGCTAGAAAGGAGGCGGGTCACTTTCGGCAGCATAGGAGGGAGGCTTCATGTTCTACTAAGTATGAGTGAAGGAGTTACTTTCTGCTAAGTAGGAATGAGGGGCTTCATGCTTTGCTAAGTAAGAGTGGGGGCTTCACTTTCTGTTGACTATGAACTTTTCCGGTATAGAGCTTCTGGACAATCCGATCTACCTTGCTCTCGAGCTTTTCTATGTAGTCGGTTGCAGCGACGAGAATGGCACACTCAATCACTTCGATGATGTTAAAGTTGCAGCAACAAAAAAACTTTCTCCAATAATCAAGCGTTCTAGATGAACTCAACATTTCAACGTCTATCACCTGTGTTGAAAAAATTATAAATTAAGCTAGAAATTTGGATGTTTCTTAATTATGTTATTTCATAGTTAACTCTACATGCTTAGTAGTTGACTTCTCAGTGTTACTAATTACTAGTCTGTTGTGGTTTAGTTACTTAGTTGGATCAAAATTGTCAAAATAAAAACTTGCATTATATACATCAACTAGGATGAAGTATATGATAAAATCATTAATTTAAAAATCAACGCTGTTTTAGTCAAAATAATTGGCAAAGATTTGAGTTGAACAAAAAAATGATGATAATAAAAGTTTGTTTTTTGAAATAAATTTTGGATTTCGAAATGTCTAAGCTCTCTTATTTCGACACTGTGTTTTGTTTCGGTTCCGGTCGAAACCGAAATATTTTGCTAAAATTTTGCAATTTCAACCGAAATTTGATACCGTGGTTTCTCAGCATCCACCTCTCTTGCCAGGTTGCGGTGGTCAGGTTTTCAACACCAACCTTAAAGGGTTGATGTTAGGTTGAAAGTTGGCCTGTCAACGGATCGGATCATGATCTGAATTCGATCCAGGTTTGGTATTGGTTTTTCGATCCAAGATCCAATTAAAAATGATCAAACCCGATTCAATTAATAATCGGATTGATACCCTGATCTGATCCGATTAAGATCCAACCCAGGTCATATATATATATATATATATATGTGTGTGTGTGTGTGTGTGTGTGTGTGTGTGTGAAGGCCGGGACGCTACCTCTCAAAGCAACGTTTTTGCTGCTTTGACAACCCACCACGGCCACGCCACATGTGATCTCTGACCAGAATCAACATCAACAACCCCTGATTACCTCCATCGGTGATCTCCGCTGACACCACCTGTCGCCGTCCACCGATAGAGTACTCCGGTGACTACTTCCATTGTGAGCCATCAATTCATCACTTCACCTCATCCGGCAACTTCCGACGACATTCGCAGTCAGCGACCACCTCCGGTGACTTCTAGCACCTCCCGATTGTGAGTTCGGATGACATTTGTTGTCGTTCATGACTTTGATAGCCACCGACGACATGTCAAAGCAGCGAAAAATGCTTCTTTTGAATTTTATATATATATATATATATATATATATATATATATATATATATATATATATATATATATATATATATATATATCCCCTGTCATCCCGATATTTGTAGTAGTTCGTCAAAAAAAAAATTATCTGTAGAGCGAAACAAGCAAACCCTAAATCTCCTCGCGCTGCTGGGACCCATCCGTTCCACGAGGTGGAGGAGCAGTGCCACCACGCCCGGAGCGGGGGAGCTGACGGAGCGCACCCCGCCTGCGATCACGGCACACCAATTGCGGCCTCGCCATGAACCTGTACCTCGCCTTCTCGTGTTCTAAAAAGCGGTCTAGGCGGCCGCCTAGGCGCTAGGCGGCCCCCCACCGCCTCGCCTAGGCCCTAGGCGCTCCAGAAAAGCGGCCAAGCTCCCAGGCGGAGCTAGGCGGCCGCCTAGGCGGTCTAGGCGGGGCAAGGCAACCGCCTAAGCGGTCTAGGCGGGCTGAGGCTGGCCAGGCGGACCAGGCAGGCTGAGGCTGGCCAGGCGGACCATGTTTGCTTTTGTTCTTGTTAATCACTCAATCTTGAATTATGGTTATATACTTGTTCTTTAAAATAATGACTTGGGATAATCTTGAACTTATATTAATTTTTAAACATATATATATATATTATAATATCAAAATAATAATTAAAATAATTAAAAAAAAAGCAAAACGCCTAGGCGCTAGGCGGCCCCCCACCGCCCGACTAGCGCCTAGCGCTTTTTAGAACCTTGCCTTCTCCGCCCGAAGGCGGCTCGATTTTCTTGAATCCCAGTTTTTCTTGTGTGGATTTCGAAATAGGTTCATTAGCATTTGGTGAGATCTCTTTTCTTATAAGTATGAGGCTTTTTGCAAAAGTTGTTCCTTTTGTCTTTCCTGTATGTGAATTTCTAGGGTGTCATGGGATCTTTCAGTTATAGGGTGCATGCATTTAGGGATGGCAACAGTGCAATTTCGGTTCGGTTTTGGGCAAAACCGAAACCGTACCGCAACACCATCGCGGTGCGATGTCGTGTGGTGCACCGTAGTTTATCATTATAATGACCTAAACGGTGCGGTTTTATGCAATTTGGTCAAAACCAAAATCGCATCGCTACATCGAAATCAAAAACCGCACCGCACCGCGACGGTTTAATATTTTGGCAAACCAAAACCGCACCATGCGGTGCGGTTTACCGCGATTTTCGGTTTTCAATCGCACTGCTGCCATCCCTACATGCGTTTGCCTAAAAAAAAAAAATTTGAGTAGAGATTGAAATGGATTTTAACAAATAAGACCCATCTCAATCTCCATTGGACTAATAATTGTTTCTTAAAGAGATTGAAATGAAATAGATGATTTTTTTTCCCGTTTTCCTTAACCAAGTATATACATATTCGGATTCGGATTCAAATCATATATTATAGTATCCGTCGGATATCGGATTGTATCTGGATATTCCCTGATCCGGTCCGAATCTTAGCCCATTGACAGGCCTAGTTGACAGCATGTCGGTAAACTTTTCTCAATATTCCCGACAGTTGGCCCATCCTGATGGTAGGTTTGGATGATGATGAACTCTTCTGAGTCCTACAGCCAACCCATGTCTAGAAGAGACAAGGTTCGGAAGATTTTATTAAAACTGTGCATATAACTAAACCATTATATCAGTTCTAAAAGTTATATATGTTCTGGATGTAAAAAAAAAACAGATTAAGGGGGAAATGAGGGGATCATGACTGAGAAGTCAATAAAATCAGCTTCTGGTTTCCCTCTTTTATAGTTTATCCACTTTAGCATTCTTAAACAATATCAAAATTGAGGTTTAACTTTTCAGGGGTACTGCTTCTATATTTTAGATTTCGTGACTGCAGTCTTCAGTCTTCAATCTTCATATCATGCCAGAGAACTACAAAAGATGTTAACTTGTTTTTCAAATTCAACTGCTTTGCAGGGCATGGGCATTCCAAGATCTTCGTGACTTTACTCAAATGTGTTCATGAATTCTTTGAGTGTTCTCGAAAGCATGAACCTGTATGGACTGTGTGATACCATATAAAAAGATCAGTGGATCTTTTCCCTAATATAAGCTTGTTATATGATGCACACTATAAGATATACCTAGAATATTATCATTAAAAACAAGATAAAAAATGAAACGAAGTTCTCATCTGCTTAAAGGGTTATACTTGCCAGCTAAGCACAAGGGGATAACAAGTGACAATGAATGTCAATATAAACTAACCATCAGATGTCAAGGCTGATGAAGTCTCTGAGGCCTTTACATATAGCTGGAGTGGCCCTCTTTGGTTCACTGTCGACGATATGAGACTCTGACCTGCCACTGAAATTTGGGAAAATGAGGATGATTTGATAACACCATTGGAAACTGGAGCTGCCACAGTCTTCTTGAGGGAAGACCACTGAAATGTCCTTGGAATACCTAATAATAGGCAACATAAAAGGTCAATCGCAAATGCAGCTTCTTTATCATGCATTGCACAAACAGTTAATTAGAATTTCAGGATGTATTTGTGCCGTGAACATTCATGTTAGGATATGGAAAAACTTTCATTGACAACAGATATAGCCCTAAATAGAAATGAATGGCAAAGAAGGATTATTCATAAAGCAGAGCCCAAGTAGATGGGGGGACATAGCTTGATGGTTATGGTTATAGTTATGGCATTCATATTAAGAAAATATCACCCAAGAATGATCTATGAAAACAATGAAGAAAGAAGAACTAGGAGGAAGAGGTACATTTCTCTGGAAAATTCCCCTCTATATATAGCCTTTTACATACCCGTTTAGGGCAAGATTGGGTCAATTACATTCATGGTTTGTTACGAACCCGACCGTTTTTCCAAAAGCTCCGAAATTGTTGGAGACCAGGCTCAATAACTATTTAGGCATATAATATACCACCACGCTACCGCGGCCAACGTCCTCGTTGGCCCACTCTATCGACACTGGTCTGTTGGTAGCCTTTCCCTTTTTTACGGCTTCCACTCACCTACCTGTATTTTAATCTAGCCGATAGGTCGCCTCTTTCAGGATTTGAACCTTGGACGTGGGGCTAGCTCTGATACAAAATGTTACGAACCAGACAGTTTATCCAAAAGCTCCGAAGCTGTTGGAGATCAGGCTCGACAACTACTTAGGCATATAACATGATCTAGGGTTCATTTAGGGAATGATTTGGGTCATTTAGGGAAGGATTTGGGTCAATTAAGCTCATGATTCTAGGGGTTTATACAATCTTGATTTTGGGGATCTATACAAGATAAATCACAGCTGGGTTAACATTCTACAGTATACCATTAGGAAGTATAGCTCATAAGCATAGAACTCACGAAATCTTACTCTAGGGTAATGGAAAATCCAAACCTGGAATCGGGTTGCGGCAGAGAAGAGGAGAAGGAGAGGATGCCGACGGTGGTTGCTGCAAGGCAAAGAAGGCCAGCCGGTGGGCCATGGCGGCGCAGGCTGAACTCTGGGCCTGCTGCAACCGGAGGGGGGACCGAGGAGAAGGGGAAACCCGCCCGGATGCCACCGGCTGTGGAGATCGGGGCTGGGCGGAGTCGCCGATGCTGGGGATGGTGATCAGCCTCAGGGAAACAGGGTTCTGGGGGCTGGGTTTCCCTTTTATAGGGGCCTTTTGTTTAGATGTTAAGTGGTGGGCGAAGTGGCCGGGGACTTCGAAAGTTTTGCTTTGATGTTTGTCGCACCAGAAGTAGGAAGTGTGACTTATTCACCCCACTTGTCCCAATTTTTAGGATAAATTAATTCAGGATCCAAAATTTAATCTCAATGTTACAATAAATCTCCGATTAAGACATCTTTAAAGTCTGATCCAAAATTTGATCTCAATGTGCCGTCTGACAACTACTACAACACTTCAACATTTCACTACAAGACAAAATATATTCGGAGTTACTGTAGCCGCTACGATAACTCTTGATTTCTTTTGTCCTGTACTGAAGCTCTTTCACGTGAATTCGGAGTTAGAAACAAATATTTGATTCCCCTATATGTTATCTAAAGCGTATTTTAAATTACTAAATATGTATTTTAGATTACTATAAACGTATCAAACATTATCTGAATCGTATTTTAAATTGTCATGTAGTGAAGTTCTTTCACGTGACTTTGGAGTTATTTAGCTACTACAGATATTGTTTCCTCTGTATATTACCTAAAGCATATTTTAGATGGCAAAATACATATTTTTATAATACTAAACATGTATCGAACATTATCTAAAGCATATTTTAAAATACTCATAGCGTCTACACTGACTTTGAAGAAAATTATCATATAATGAACCTCGCTCACATGGCTTCGAAGAAAATTATCCTATAGTTATTGTTTCCTCTGTACATTGCCTAAAACATATTTTAAATGACTAAATATATATTTTAGATTAGTAAATGCGTATTGAACATTTTCTAAAGCGTATTTTAATTTAGTCATAGCGTCTACAATAACTTTGAAAAAAAATTGTCATATTTTGAAACACATGAAAGAGCTTCACTACATGATAAAAAAAATTCAGAGTTACTGTAGCAACCATAATAAATTCGAAATTATTTTTCATGTTTACGTTTTACGTCACATTAAATGCTCTAAGCTTTTCCTGTGGATATTAATGTCAGAGCTCCTATAGTTTGTTCAACATCATTCCGAGTAAGATCATCATCATCATGAACAAACTCCTCAATATTTGTAGGGACTATCCAATCATTGGTGTCATCCACCTCTTCCAAAACTATTGGATCCATATCTCATCCATGTATGCTCAAGCATCCTCACATCAACGGTGTAACCTCTGATTTTATTGGACGAAAACAAAATCGTTCAACTTCTTCTGAGGCAAATAGTTTCTCTCTTTGAAATTATCTATAAAACCATAAATTTTACATTAGTAATTGGGACCTTTAAGTAAGTGGTTTCTCTTCTTCTAATATATCATTAGATTTGTAACCATATTTTTAAAAGCACTCCAGTTGCGTTCTCATGGAGATTCACTACTAGTTTGAATAAGCACTCGAATGGAAAACTTCTGTAACTCCGGAAGATTACTACCAAAAGTCATCCACCACTCTGCTACATTGGAGGTGTAAAGACCTGATTTTTCATGTAATAAAACAATAGGAGTATATTGGTTCACTTTTATTCTCTTTGTTATAGAAGGTTGAATGAGGTATGAAACATCCTGGGCACTTATGGATATGAAAGAGCACATGAAGTAAATATGAGAGACAGTGCGTAGAGGTTGTGCACGGAAAACTACTGATTTTTTGTCTAATTGGGGCTGTTAGGTCCTAACTCCGGAATTCAAATGAGTCTTCCAGGAATGCTTTAGTATCACCATGGAGGTAGAAAATATTCTCTCTATGTGTGTTTTCACTTCGTCCGGGGTCTAGGCTCACTTACAGAGAGATAGGGCCCCTTTAGCACACAAAGAGTAAATCGTCATTTCTGAAAAATGGATTTTTTTTACAAAATTATCAAAAGTTATTTTGGAGCTAAAAGTAAAAAAAAAATTGGATGTTTTTGGGGATTATATATTTTTTTAGGTTTTTAGTGATAAACCCTAATCCGGGATTAGTTTGTCCTAATTTAAGTTGCTAAACACCATTAACTATCCCTAATCGTGTTTAGCACTAACCTAACCTAAGGGTACTACATGACAACCTAGGTGGGGCCCATGTGACATCATCCCACATCACCCAATATGCATGCCATATAAAAAAGATTAGATAATCCTAATTATGAATTAACCTAAACTAAAGACTAAACTAGGTTGGATTAAGCCCAAATCTAGCTTAATTTAGACCCTAAACACCTAACCAAACCTAACCTAAACCTAAATGGGGACCAAATGGTAGCAAGGTGGAACCCACATAAGGTTATCCCCACCCACCCCCCATGTGCTTTCCATGTGAGAAGTAACCCCAATACTTTGGTTAATTAAGCCTTAAACTAGGTTAGAACTTAACATAAACCTAATAATAACTAAAGGACTAATATTGGGGGCCTATATGAAATCATTCCTACACCCTCCCCATGTGCCTCCCACATGGGGAGGCAAGCCATTCAAGGATTTGAATGGCCGACCACTTTAAAGGGCCCAAATCCCTTTGATTTTGCTTTACCCCACTTATCCCTTCATCTTCACCTCAAAAGACCCCTCTCCATTTATACCTTGGCAGCCAAATCAATCACCAAGGAAGCCCCCTCTCTCCCAAAAACCTTGAGAAAACTCTCAAATTAGTGAGCAAGCTCACTAGTTTTGGCTTGCAAGGAAAAAAGAAAAAGAAGGAGAAGAAGAAAAAGGAAAATAGAAGGAATGGTGGGTCAAGGTTTGAGGAATTCTACAAATCTATAAAAGATAAGCTACAATATGATAGAATAGGATATCATGAGAGCTTATATGAATTTTTAGATAATTTCATCCATGAATCTAGCTTTTAATCCATGATATTTGGTTTAAAACATGTCATGAGTTGTTCTTCAATTTTAGATCCATGAAGCTTATTTGAAATTTGAATTTGATGACATGAGCATCTTTGCAAGTATGCGTCCAAGAATTTTTATGCTTTATATATTTTGATTTGAAGTGATTTACATCTTGAAATTTTGTATTTTTCAAAAAACATCTCGTGTTCTTCAAGTTTTTGAAGGTTTTACTCAAAAACCTTGAAACCCTTGGATTTTAATCCAAATAAAAATATTTTTTTATTCTAAATGATTAAGCTTCATACTAGATAATCCATGAACATACCTTATTTAAGGTGGGATTCGATTCAGAGCGAATCAAACCCCTATTTTTTTTATTTCCAAGGACAGAGTCGTTATTTCGTATTCTTGAGTTTTTGAGATAAAAACCACAAAAATGATAGTTTTCAATCCATAAAACCTAAGTCATTTCTTCTAAAGGAGTTTAGGATTTTGTACGGTATGAATGTCTGTATTATACAAAGTATTTATACGTCTATTTTCTTTATAGAAGTACACATAGAATATATCGTATAATACACTATTCATTCCATATAATACTACGTATAAGTACCCGTATAATATACTGTATTATATGTTATATATAAGCCGTATTATACCCAATATAATAACTATATTATACTCCATATATATCCCGTATTTATACCTCGTATACATCCCGTATTATACATGAATTATATTCGTATTATACACCATATAAATATAGAAATATCAAACATTAAATAAATAATTAGTTAGTTCAATAATGACATCATAATTATATCATTTAGATAATAAGTAAATAAAATAAAATAAATAAATAAATAAATAAATAATAAATAATTATTTAATTAAATTAAATATTAATTAATTAATTAATTTTGAAAAATAAAAAATATTTTTTTTATTAAATATGGGTGTTAGGTTCTAAAAAAACATTCAGGAGTGGGGTGATCACCGCATGTAGACGGGGAAACCCAATATCGCACGTTATCTTTGATCTCACTATCACACACTACAAAAGGACATATTCCGCTCCTTTAGGGTTTTGATTCGAACCCTATAGAGGTTAAGGATAGGTGTGGCTTGACTTCAGCCAATGAACAACCTTCGGGCCGGAAACTGTTTCAATATACTGAAAAGGGTGCGGAGGCACGGTCCGATTTTCTAGCTTATATCGAGCTGAGTTCCTAGGTCGACCTAGGTCTATACTTTGTCTCCTTAGGGGCATGTGACACCCTGTAGAGGTTAAGGATAGGTGTGACTTAACCACAGCCTAGAAACGACCTTCAGGTCGGGGAACTTTTCAATATCCTGGAAAGGGCACGGAAGCGCTGCCCATTTTTTCACCTTATATTGAAATGTGCCCTTAGGCCTACCTTAGTCTAAAGGAGTTAGGATCATTGTCTATTATCTTTTAGATATTTCTGAATCACTTTTTGTAACCCGATTGCTTACCTTAGCTTAGGGGAATAGGGACATCATAATCGTCATCTAACTCGTACTATCACCTTTGGCATGGAGTTGAGATTGACATGGTAACATCGGACCGGTTTCGGTTGGTGTGGTTGACTTGTGAAAAATCCAAACCAATAGGTGGGATGAGTTTTTGGATGGTGGTGGTTTCTTTCGAGTACCCTGAATTAGCGGTGATTAATTTTTTTAGGGTTCAGTTTTGATGGAACCGATAGTTAACACCATCATAAATAATTTTTACATTTACAACACTTATCACTAGTTAGTGTAGCTCTCACCACAAACCCAGGTTTCAGGTATAAGTTAAGTTCGAGGTCCGGTGGATGGACATTCAACTGAGAGGAGTTGCTACTTTGATGAGCTGTTAGGGAGTTGGAGTGGAGCAGGATGTAACCTTTGCCCCAAACACACAAGATATGGTCCGCTTTGCCCATGCCCGCACGAGAACTTCCCAGGGAGGTCACCCATCCTAGTACTGCTCTCGCCCAAGCATGCTTAACTACGGAGTTCTTATAAAATCCGTAGCGACGCACGGTTTTAAAACGCGTCTTCTATGTTTGGGATGGAAAATTATATAAGTAGCTCATGATCTCCTTCTCTCCAGGTGATGTAGGGCTAACTCGTGGCCTTGTACATCTTACCTCACCTCACCTCATCTATTTTGCCATTCTAGCCTCAAGAGTCTTGGCTCTTGACTTATGGCTCTTGGCTATTGGATCTTGGTCGTCACAATCCACCCCCCTTAGGGCTACATGTCCGCGTGTAGGGTTAGACACCCCCCATCCCGAGGAGAACCGGCTCTGATACCATTTTGTAACATCCACCCCAACACACACAAGATATTGTCTGCTTTGCCCATGCCCGCATTAGAACTTCCCAGGGAGGTCACCCATCCTAGTACTGCTCTCTCCCGAGTTCTTACGAAATCCATAGCGGTGCATGGTTTTAAAATGCGTTTTCTATGTTTGGGAGGGAAAATTATATAATTAGCTCGGGATCTCCTTCTCTCCAGGTGATGTAGGGCTAACTCGTGGCGTTGTACACCACCTCACCTCACCTCATCCATCTTGGCATTCTAGCCTCAGGAGTCTTGGCTCTTGTCTATTGGATCTTGGTCGTCACACAGGAGCTGGACTTGAGGAGTGTACTTCACTTAGGTTATTCAGTTGAGACTTTTTGTCCTGTGTGCAGTTGCATTTTATCGTCCTTTGGACGATAGAGGAGGGTACCTTCTTGGTTTATACATTGTTGTAATATGACATCATTTGGACAGTGATAGTACTATTGTATTCAATAAAGAAGTTTTTAGCATTTGAATCTGATGTCTGCTACTGTCTGATATGTATAGTCTTGTGCATCTAAAATAGGAGCCCTTTGTGGCTATGAGTGATTGTGAGGTTTAGCTTGCCCTGAGCTTGAGTATCGAACTCCTACGAGAGCAGTGCTTTACCTGAGGAAACTGAGTAAACTCCCTCCCTTGAAAGAGCGATACCCTCGATAATCGAGTAGCAAACTTTATCTTTCTTTTCCCTCTTTTCAAATATAATGATAGCTATCATATTTCCTTTGCGAGGACCTGACCGTACGCCACTTAATTAGGCATTGGGTTAGTCCGAGCAAGGGTGAGTGAATAAACTTTAATAGAATTTAATCCTTTTACAAAGTTTCATCAAAACTATTTGCTAAAGTTTCGTTTTTGAAGGGCATTTTGGATATTCTGATTAAAACTAGTCCACGGATTTCATGAAACATGTGGGCTGATTTCGGAAAAACGTGGACTGGTTGGGTCTTTAAATGAGGGGGGGTGTTGTTTTCAATCGAAACCATGCGACTTCGTCGGATTTCGATCGAAACATCGTAGGATCTCGCCGCCGGAGTTGTCGAAGCTTGTCGTAATCGTCGGAATCCAATTTAAACTATTTCAGCTACGTAGGTCCCTTTAAAGTAGCAGAGTCCGAAAAAAAGTATGTAGAAGGCAATATTAAATACAAAGGTTGTTATCCATATGGGAACAATTTAATGCCAATGATCCAAAGTGAAACAACATTGATGGTAAAGCAATTTATCTGGAAAGTTATTTACGGATTGCGTTGGGGTTCAAGGTCATACAGGAGGAAACTACTAATCTTTGGAAGGGAGTTCTAACACCTCAAATTGACACATGTAACTAAACATGCACCTTGATGAGACTGCATCAGATGACAACTTTAAGAAGCATTTTGTCACACCCTGAATTTTCATTGGTCGCCGAAAACCCAATACATTGTTTTTATTCCGTTTGTTTTTAAACTCCATGGTTCCCACTTCAGCTCCAATGTGCTCCACAGCATCTCCTCAGCAACTCCATAGCTCCTACCTCCCATTACTTATTTGTTTTTATAGGCCATAGATTATTGTATTTTCTTTTATAATGGTTGACAACCTCTTTCTTTAAGTCAGTCTATCTATTCCGTTCCTCTTCTCTAGACACCTCCTTCAATATTTCCTAGGGCTATATGCTGAAACTAGGGGTGGCAATGGGTCGGGTCGGGTCGGGTCGGGTCGGGTTCGTGTCGTGTCGTGTCCAAAACCCCTAGACCCGGACCCGGCCCGTTTAACTAATCGTGTCTTAATCCTAAACCCGTACCCGACCCGCTAATAAACAGGTAGACCTGATAAGACCCGGTAAGACCCGTTTACCACCCAGGTCTATTCAGTTGACCCGATCCGACTCAACCCGACCTGACCCAAAAGACCCGCTAGTATTATATATTATAGTATCGGATTGCGGGTAGACCCGACCCGACATGACCTGTTGAATACTAAACGGGTCTTCCCGGGTCTACCATGTCTAGACCCTAAACCCGGACCTGACCCGTTTATTAAACGGGTCTATCGTGTCGACCCGTTTACGACCCAAACCCGTTTAGCCCTGACCCAGACCTGCTAACTTCGTGCCGGGTCTACCGTGTCGGGTCTGAAATTGCCAGCCCTAGCTGAAACCTTACTGTAGTTTGATTGTTGTTACATTCTTTTGTGGTTTTAAGTTGGTGAAATTCGATCAAATAATAGCAGGGTGGACAGGCGGGACCATGACGGAGCCAACACATATGTTCAGTAGTACATACGAGAGCCTCCCAATGTGGAAGAGAATGTCCTCCGCATTAGCGACTAGGTAGTATGCAATGTCCTCCCCGCTTGGCAAAGTTGCTGATATCGGTCATTGATCTTCCAGTAGGTCCCATAGGGGATGATCTCCCAGCTTGCACTAGACAAGACGACTGAAGTAATCTATCGCAAAGATGAAGCAATTACCGGTAGCCCGGTTCTCTGGAGTTGGATAGGTTCATAGTATTGCCTTCTTGAATCGCTTGGCTATCTGGACATCCTTAAGACGATACTTGTTGTCGGGGTTGGAGAGGGTATTAGTGGGTAGAAGAATATGGACTCCGATGAAGGGATTGAGAATGTGATAACCTACACCGTTGGGCTCCAAAATGGTCCAGCCCTTACAAACTCCAATACATCGCCATCCCTCTGCCAAGCGGATGTGAAGAAGATGAAATATGTGAGTTGTAGGGCTAAACATAACCCACATTTCAGTCAGTGGGTCATCGAGAAAGAGGATCCATGGAAGAGTGAGTGATTGTCAACTCTTTACTGATGCCTGGTCCCACTATTGGGAAGACCCACCAAAGTGGACAAGATCGAAATCCAGATAGTCGGAAATAATCCTTAGGACATCGAACAGAAGAGCATTCTAGTTTTTGCGACCCTTCTTCGCCACCGTCTTCTAGCAAGTGTTTTGTGCCACTATCTGTAGATTATTAAGGGTTTGCCCTAGCCACCCAGAAGCAGTGGGCAAGGTGGATCCCCTATGTAGGTACGTGGCACATGAACTTGTTGATGTGGTGGGCCGGCCAAAGGGTCCGCCTATTTGCACCCATGGAATTAGTGAATGAACCCGGAGCACAGAGACTAGAATGGCATGGTCTGCATCACATAACAAAACCCAGACTAACCCTGCGCAATGCAGACAATGCCACTCCCGTCTTTGTGCTCCGGGTTGTATAAATAATTCCATGGGGGTAAATAGGCGGACCCTTTGGGTGGCCCACCATAGCAACACGTTCATGGGCCCACCTACATAGGGGATCCATCATGCCCGCTTCTTCTGGGTGGCTAGGGAAAACCATACTAATCTGCAGATAGTGGCATCAAAACACTCATGAGAAGACAATGGCGGAGGCAGATCATAGGGATCATAGAGTCTAAAAAGCTCTTCCATTCAACGTCCTGAGGATTATTTTCGATCGTTTGGATTTCATCGATCTTGTCCACTTCGGCGGTGTGTCCCAATGATGGGACCAGGCGTCCGACGAGAGCCATTGATCGCTCACTCTTCCGTGGCTCCTCTTGCTCGACAACCCACTTACTAAAATGTGGGTATATTCAGCCCTATAGCTCACATATTTCGTATTCTTCACATCCCTTCGGCGGAGAAATACCTATGTTTTGAAATTTGTAAGGGTTAGGCCTTTTTGGTGCACAATGGTGTAGGTTGACACATTCTCAATCCTTTCACCAGATTCCATATTCATCTACCCGCCAGTAACCTCTCTGACCGTGATGTCCGACGGCTAAGCTATTCAAGAAGGCGATACTGTCGGCCTATCTAACTCCGGAGAACTGGGCTGTCGGTAACTATGTCATCTTTGTGATTGATTACTTCGGTCGTATCGTCTAGTGTAGGCTGGAAGATCATCCCCTATGTGACCTGCTGGAAGATCAATAGTAGATGCTAGCAACTTTGCCAACTGGGGAGGACATTGCATACTAGTCAGCGGCTAATATGGAGGACATTGTCTTCCATGATGGGAGGCTCTTGTATGTACTCCTGAACACAAGTATTGAGGTGTTCTCCGCCATTGTCCTGTTGTCCGTCTTGTCGTGATTCGATCGAATTTCAACAACTTCGATGCGATGATCGAGGCATATTACACAAAGCTTGGGTTGGCGGGGTAAAACTCAGAAAAGTTAGGAGACAATCGAAAAGTTAAAAAAAAAAGTGGTAAAAGTCGGGAAAAATAAAACGAGTTCGAGACTATATTTGTAATGTGATAGCATCACGAAGGATGGCAAGACTACATGTCAAACCCGATTTATCTTTTGTCTGCAGTGATCTAATGTGACACAACTTGAATTTACATATACTTCTACCACTATATTGATGTAAAGGTCTAGATTATTTGAGCAGCAAACTTGGAGCATTCAAAGACGAAGAGCTATCTTCGATTGGGTTGGTTGAATAGCGTCTCATCCAAACCTATCGAGTTGGTTGTACAAACTTCACAAGCATGAAAATTCCCCTCGCATCGGAGGATGGGCCATGGTAATTGCCACATCATCACTGGGGCCCGACTGCAGTCCCTAGTAAACATAGTAACTAGGTGCAGTTGGATGTCAGACAGAGACATGTGAGTTATCGCATGACGATGCCTCTTTAAGCTGCGAGCCGAAAACCCAACCGACGTGTTCTTTAAATTCACCTTTTTATGGAGATGAATATCAAAAAAGACACACGTCGTACGATGTTTCACATCCACTTTGACCAATTTCTCAGCGCCAACACAATGGCACTTTATACCCATTCATCCGACGCGCGTATGAAAAGTTACGACTATCGAAAGTTTTGGATGCCTTTTTATCTGAAGATAGGCATCAGAAGTGTTACATGTCAGGGTTTGCGATGCTTCACATCCATGTTGACCGGTTTTTCAGCGCCGACGCAACGGCACCTCATACGCATTGATACGACACACGTATGAAAAGTTATGGTTATCGATAGCTTCAAGACCTAGCCTTTCCCTTCGAAGTCCAGCATTGGAGAAGTTGCACGGTAATGGCGCTCACACTCACGCCATCAACCTAGTTCGCTACGCGTCCAACTCACAGTAAGCCGAACACTGCACATACGAGAAGGACTCACGCCTCTCCCCGCGTGCACGCGCTTCTGATGATAGTGGATCAGAACGGGGACAGGGGGTCAGATGAACCAACTTGGCATGTTGTCCTCACGCATTCTTCGTCACACGACTGACGCGACCACACGACCCGGTAGGGGTGGTTCCGACCCCATACGGGCACACCTGGCAATGGGTCGTGTCGGGTCGGGTTCGTGTCGTGTCTAAAACCCTAGACCCGGACCCGACCCGTTTAGCTAATCGTGTATAGATCCTAAACCCGGTCCCGACCCGTTTATAAATGGGTAGACCCGATAAGACCCGTTAATCACTCGGATCTATTCAGTTGACCCAATCCGACCCAATCCGACTCGACCCGACCTGACCCGATAGACCCGCTGGTACTACATATTACATTATCAGATTGCGGGTAGACCCGACCCAACATGACCCGTTGAATTTTAAACGAGTTTTCCCGGATCTACCGTGTCCAGACCCTAAACCCGGACCCGACCCGTTTATTTAACGGGTCTATCGTGTTGACCCGTTTAACCCTGATCCAGACCCGCTAACTTCGTGTCGGGTCTGCCATGTCGGGTCCAAAATTGCCAGCCCTACTGAAATTAGGGGTGTTCATGGTTCGGGTTGGTTCGGTTTTTAGATAAATTTGGAACCGAATTGAAGTTGATCGGTTCTCTAGATAATGGAACCAATCCAAACCATTTCTTGGTAAAAACCGAACCAAACCAAACCGGAAAAGTTCGGTTTGGTTCGGTTCGATTTTGCGGGTCTTTCAAATTGCTCGTCATCACACCGTGAGGCGTGAATGGTTAAGCCGCTGAGTTGGTTTAAATTTTATTTTTAAGCCTTTAACTTTGGGTGCTGTTATTTGCCCCTATAGAATTACTAGTAATACCCTTAATTTCTCACTTTGAGATATTTCATAAGTTGGGATTTGGAGGTACTAGTAATTATGTATGTAACACCCTTCACTTTTCAGTTTTGTCACATCGTTGAACACCTGAAAGTTTTGAATGCATCGAATGGTGGTAATTGAGGTCACCACCATGTAATGTATAATATTAGTGAGATTGTACACTGTATAGTAGTAACTACTGAGGTTATAGTACCAATGGTTCGGGTTGGGTTGGTTCGGGTTAAAAAAATCACAACCCAGAACCGAACTGACCATAGCAGTTTTTTTTTTTTTTGGAACCGAACCAAACCGAACGGTCAAAAATACCCGATCCAAGCCAAACCAAATAGACCGGTTCGGTTCGGTTTGGCGGGTCAACCCAAACCGATGAACACCCCTAACTGAAATGCAAGTAATCGGTATTTTCGTAAATACAGAGCGAAAACCATATAAACCCTAGAGGGGGAGTTTATATCCGCCGCTCTCCGCTGGGTTTTCTCCACTAATTTGCTTCCCGCTAGCGCCGCCGGAGGAGGCCGAGCCGCCGAGGCGAAGAGGAAAGAGGAGAGAAAATGGTTTGAATCTCTCCTTAATCTGGATTAGTTATCTGTCGATCCATATGAATTTGAATTCATTGATGGCACCATTTCTGATTCCTGATCTTAGTTCACTCTACATCTTGGTTCCGATCTATGATTAGGGTTTTGTCATCATGATCTCTGTGGAAAATGATGTAGTTGATCACGCGAACGATCGGTTGATCTTTATGGGTTTCGTTCCTTAGTCTGGATTAGTTATCTACCGATCCATATGGATTTGAATTGATCAACGGCACCATTTCTGATTTCTGATCGTAGTTCACCCTGCATTTTGGTTCTGATCTATGATTAGGGTTTTGTCATAATGATCTCTGTGGAAAATGATGTAGTTGATCACGGGAACCAAATGGTGCCGGATCAACATTGTATGTATTTCGTTATTTGGGTTAGCTTTTGTGGGATCTACATTGTGCATGCAACCCTAAAAGATACCAAATCCTATGCTTTGATCATACAGTGTTTTATTTTAAATTTTTATTATTTTGGAAGTACATTAATCATGGGATGTTCCTCTATTGGATTTCATTTATGGGTAGTTTTAGCATGGAATAGCTATTAAAACATGCATTTCAAATTACCCATACCCATCCTAGGGAATGCCTTGATTGGTTGTGATGGGGTTCCTTGGAAGTCGACAAGAGCGCGCCCTGCATTCAATTCGGAAAACTTGAATATTTCTCCATTTTCTGCTTATTTTACATCTTAAATGGTGTATAATTGATTTGGATTACCGGTCATAAGGGTTTTGATGGTTTTGCAAAGGCTACTAAATGTATTTGCTTAGTAACATGAGAGTATTATGTTGAAACTGACCTGCAAAGGAACTGATATGATCTTACACTCTATGCTATCAAAGTCGGAACTAGTCGGCGACTAGTCCCCGACTAGTCCCTTGGCGGCATTTTGCCGATCGATTAATTTCGATTCCGTCATTGCTGGGCGGAATCCCAACTAGTCCCCGACTAGACCCGACTAGTCCCCGACTAACGACTGCCGACTAGTCCCCAGACAGCATTCTGCAAGCAAATTTTTTTTTTGAAATGAGTCTGCGCAAGCAATTTTGTTTGGATTTTTTACATTGGCTCAAAGTCTTGAGTCGCAAGACTCACAACTATGGCTCTTCCCTGTAATCATCTGTTGAGCACCTGAGAATCTCAGATAAAAACATAGACAAATAATTAGTTTATTTGTTGATATCCATATAACCCTATAATCAAAATTGGGGTTGTTCACTGATTAAACATCATGAAACAAATATTGTGATGAATTCTTAGTTTTGAGTCTTTTGACATGAGCATGAAGCCAATACAACTGTGTTATGTTTGACTGTTACTTATGTATTTATACACATGCTGTGAAGTGTGAAGGTATGTAATGTTATTAACCGACTAATATCATATACTTATTGACATTTATGCTTGTTCATATATCATATATGTTTAGGGAGGGGGGGAGGGGTTAGAATAAGTTTTGGCCGACTAGTCCCGAATTAGTCCCGACTAGTCATAGTCGGCCCTTGGCCGACTAGGGCCGACTACCGACTTTGACTGCATAGCTTACACTTTTGTTGTGTGGGTTTGAGTAGGCTCATTTTCAAATTAATGAAAATCAAAAGTATTGGTGAAGATGATAGAAAGGGTTTTGGGAAACTTCTTTGTCGAAAAGGGGAATTGTACTTTCAAATATGATAAACCAATCTATATATTCAGGAAGGTGGGCTGGCTGTCAAGAAACTAGAAGAGCTATGCTTCTTACATGGGTGTAGAAATTATTATCAAACAAAAGGTTCTTCTGGAGTAGGTTGTTGACAACTATCTATTTGGGAAATCAGGAAATTTTGGTGGCTCATGAGAAAGTTAACTCCATTGTAATCAGTGCGTCGCCTAGATGGCCCGTCTACGTGTTTCTCAGGCCTGGCGCGGGTGATAGATTTTGGGCAGATGCCTAGGCATCCCATCTATTAATTAGTCCTTTTAGGATGGGTCTAAATATGCCGGATTTTGATTTAAACATCACTTGGGGTGAAGGTGGCTTGATCTCGTTGTTTTGCCTCCCCCTCTCTTCTAGGGTTAGCGGCGGCCCAAGGCCTCTTTGCGGGTGCGACGACTGGCCATCAACAGCGATGAGGCAACCAACGTCTGTGGGGCCCCTCCTTCCTCTCGCAAGCACCTCATCTTTCCTCTCCCGTTGCATAGTTGATATTACATATAGGCATACATCCATGCATGTGGGTGTATGAATACATTCATGATTGTGCCACCATGCACCAGAGACCTTGACACCCGCAAGCGTGAAGTCGCTGCTTTTCTCGCACAGATCTCCTATGAGACCACAAGTAACATGGTTGATATTACATATAGACATACATCCATGCATGTGGGTGCAAGAATACATGCATGAGAATGATGGTAGTGGGGCTCTTCCTCTCTCTCTTGAGCTCCTCTTCTTTCCTCTCTTGTTGCTCATGTATGTCCAGGCCCTAGCATTTTTTTCTCATCAATTTTTTTTACCATTTGAATTGCAGTAACATTGGAAAGTTCTATTCTAATCTCAACCGTTTTTTGATAGATATTAGTTTTAGTTTTTACCTTGATTGTTTTTATTTTTTTCATTTGCAATTGTTGCCTTGATCCCAAGCTACAACTGTTTCTTTTCATCATATATATATATATATATATATATATATATATATATATATATATATATATCTCCATTTGTTGCTGCTCACGAAGGCAAATGAGGTAAAACTCACGAAGAATGGTTGAGGAAGAACCATTGCTTGATTCAAAGGAGTTTGGCTCTGATGTAGATGAATAGCAATACAACAAACGTGCAAATAAGGATTATTTAGAAGATGCATATCTATTACAAGTTATTCTTGATGATGAGTGATGACTGTTGAGTTATTTAAATTTTACTTTTTGGCACATGTGGATGTGAATTGTGGACACAATATAGAACAATATTGTTGATATGATTATGTTTATGCTTATGGTATTTTCTTAATGTTATGGATATGGTTATGATTATGTTTTTCTTGTTGATGTCTATTTGCTGCAACATATAATCATTGTTGTTGTTGCGTGATTCCTATTTGCTGTAGTACTATTGTTACTTCTTACAGCTCACCATAGGCTCTGCATCATACCCAGTATTGAATATTAAGTTATTTTGACCAATGCATTATCTAGAAGATAGAAAAATTTCAAATTTACTTGGTGTAAAACCACAAATTAGTGTTACTTATATTTCTAAAATTGATTTAATTTTTGTCCCTAGGCATCGCCTTGCCTACGCAGGCCATAAACTAGGCATCACTTGACTTCTTGACTACACTGCTTAAGACTCTCTATTGAGAAATCTGATGAACATGATCCCATTAGCCAATCAATGTAGTAGATGTAACTATGTAAGGTGAATGGTAATATGTTTGCAACAGATGAGGGTTCTCTCCATGCTATTTGTTTCAATGATTTTTGGTATGGGATGGATAGAGACTACTCTACCTAAAACTCATCTTAAGACTTAGTTTGGGGGAAAATTATGAATTCTGGATTGGTTCCAAGAGCAGTTGCAATTAATATTACTTGGTATAAAAGCAGAGGATTTCTCAACCAAAAATATTTGGCAGGATATCAATTTTATATTAGACAAGGATTGAGCCGAGGTAACTTGATTGGCGCGGCTAATGCAATTATTCAAACCATCCATTATGTTTGAAGCATAGTTACCGGGAGGAACTATTAGAGGTGTGAAGTGCGCTACTTCTTGGCTTATAGCGAATCATTAACCTTTTTTTTTTGTTCGTTTGGCTGAAGGTTGTGTCCATGTTAAATAATCTTTATGGACAAGCAATAGCCTTTTCAAATTTGCCCAACTATCCCATCTGTTGTAGCCTGTAGGTGATGGGTATCCTACTACTACTTCTTGGTGCTATGTATTCTCTGGCTGCTCATTTGCGTGTTGGTCAAAGTGGACTATGATTCATTCTACTATCTCGACCAGGAACTGTTTAGGGTTTGAGCCTTGGCTGTTTTGTTTCGGCTTTATAGCAACTCATTAACCTATTGTTTCGGCTTTATAGCAACTCATTCAACCCCCCTCTCCCTATATACAGATATATAAATATATATAATACATGCAATTATTGTTTACGAAAGAACATAAAACACATATATATAATACATGCAATTAGTCCTTTACCACTACAATAGTTTCCAGCCCTCTCCTTTCTTCTTTCCCACTTTGTGGAGGTGGCACCATGACCTGAGTGTTACAGACTTACAGTTACACAACATTATCTTGTATACTTGCCGCTACATCACTTCCAACTAGGGGTGTTCATGGTTCGGGTTGGTTCGGTTTTTTCATAAATTTGGAACCGAACCGAAGTTGATCAGTTCTCTAGAAAATGGAACCGAACCAAACCATTCCTTGGTAAAAACCGAACCAAACCAAACCGGAAAAGTTCGGTTTGGTTCGGTTCGGTTCTGCGGGTCTTTCAAATCGCTCGTCATCACGCCGTGAGGCGTGAATGGTTAAGCCGCTGAGTTGGTTTATATTTCATTTTTAAGTCTTTAACTTTGGGTGCTGCTATTTGCCCCTATAGAATTACTAGTAACACCCTTAATTTTTCACTTTGAGATATTTCATAAGTTGGGATTTGGGGGTAGTAGTAATTATGTATGTAACACCCTTCACTTTTCAGTTTCATCACACCGTTGAACACTTGAAAATTTTGAATGCATCGAATGGTGGTAATTGAGGTCACCACCATGTAATGTATAATATTAGTGAGACTGTACACTGTATAGTAGTAACTACTGAGGTTATAGTACCAATGGTTCGGGTTGGGTTGGTTCGGGTTAAAAAACTCACAACCCAGAACCGAACCGACCGTAGTGGTTTTTTTTTTTTTTTGGAACCGAACCAAACCGAATGGTCAAAAATACCCGATCCAAACCGAACCAAATAGACCGGTTCGGTTTGGTTTGGCGGGTCAACCCGAACCGATGAACACCCCTACTTCCAACCTCTATCTTCTAAAGCAAATGCAAATTATTATGCAAGGAATGTAGTCTCAAAATAATCTTAATTTTAGGCCCAATACAACGGTCCAACCTAACAATCGAAACGTAGATCCAACAGTCTATCATTGAATGAAATAAAAACTGATGGAAAACAGGCTGGTTGCTAGATAAAAATTGTTTTTAACGCTTTGGTGAGTAGGTTGTTCGAAACTGCATTAGTGTTGTTGCTTCTCACCTATGTAACAGTTTAAACGAGTTGACTTTAGTGGTTGATTATGTATTGAGTTAGGAGTAAGCAAGCATAGTCTGCTCCTTTTGATACCTCTCTTAAGTCTTAACTGCCTCCCACCGGACCACCTACCTCTCACCTCATTTCCACCCCCCATAGCCATTCCAACTCTCTCACTCTAACGCTTTCTCTTATCAAATTTGGCTACTCATTTTTTTCTGTTTTTTTAGACCCTTGTGCATTGAGCAGGTTCTTTGCTTGTAAAAGCGAAATCGATTAGTGTATTTCACACTCATTCAGCTTTATATTTCTTCAAAACGCACAGTATTACTGCTGCCTTTCTGTCCATTCCTCAATGTGAACTAGTTAATTTGCTTTTATTTCTCAACTCTGAAACGTTTTTGTTTGCCAAAGTATTTTATTTATGGTCACATTTTTTGGTGCACAACAGGCTAGGGGTTTGAAGAAGCATCTGAAGAGGCTCAATGCCCCAAAGCATTGGATGCTGGACAAGCTTGGTGGTGCCTTTGTAAGTGCACAAAAACATCATGCCATGTTTTTTTTTCCCATCTCGAAATCCTCCCATCCCTCTCCTTCCCCTGTTCTTGGCCTGTAAGTTGGTTCTTGCGCAGGCTCCCAAGCCGTCATCTGGACCACACAAAGCAAGGGAATGTTTGCCATTGATCCTTATTATAAGAAACAAGCTGAAGTATGCTCTTACTTACCGTGAAGTCATATCAATTCTGATGCAACGACATGTAATGATTGACGGAAAAGTCAGGACAGACAAGACCTATCCTGCTGGTTTTATGGGTACGGGCTTTCTCCAACGTCCTTTCAACATCCAATTGTGTAATTTTAGAGAATCTGAGATTCTGAAGCATATCCTGTTGTGTTTACTGTATTGATTATCAACACTCCCTTATACATACATCTCGATATTTTTTTTAAATATACACAAACCATCTTAATTGTAGTAGTTCCATTGCCTGCAGATGTTGTATCAATACCCAAGACAAACGAGAATTTCCGACTCCTGTATGACACCAAGGGACGCTTCCGTCTCCACTCGATTAAGGATGAAGAGGCAAAGGTTCCGTGTCTATGGTCTTTATTTCTGTGCAGTATTGTTATTGTCCTTGCAAGACAGTTGATATCTTCTTGCTTGCTGACCCATGAGAAAGTTCTATTGTTTTCTCATTAACATTGATTCTTACTTGAAAAAAAAAACTATCTTGTAGTTCAAGCTCTGCAAGGTCCGGTCGGTGCAGTTTGGACAGAAGGGCATCCCTTACCTTAACACCTATGATGGTCGGACCATTCGCTATCCGGACCCCCTCATCAAGGCCAACGACACGATCAAGCTCGATCTGGATGCCAACAAAATCGTCGACTTCATCAAGTTTGACGTCGGGAATGTCGTGATGGTGACTGGTGGGAGGAACACCGGGCGCGTAGGCGTGATCAAGAACAGGGAGAAGCACAAGGGGACCTTCGAGACCATCCACGTCCAGGACTCCACCGGCCATGAGTTTGCCACTCGCCTCGGCAACGTCTTCACCATCGGCAAGGGCTCGAAGCCGTGGGTATCCCTCCCCAAGGGCAAGGGCATCAAGCTCAGCATCATCGAAGAGGCCAGGAAGCGTGCCGCCGCCGCCTAACATTTTGCTCCCATCACTCCTCTGATGTCTGGATTCTTGATCTTGTGGAGAAAAGACATGGTTAATTTCAGAATTTTGATGATATAAGCTCTGCTGTTTTGTTTGCTTATATTATGGAGACTCAACTTCTGTAGTCTCTTTTTTTTGTTGTCTGGATTCTTGATCTTGAGATGTTCTCTGTTTACTTAAAGACACTATTAAGTTTTCCCTGATGTTCATTGTTGTCTGGATTCTTGATCTTGGATTCTTGAAAAATAAATATTTAGGCATTCTCACTCTAAATATGACTCCATAGAGATATACCCGATTATTCTTCGGGACTCAATTGTATGGTTGACTCCACCTGGTTATGGTTTGCGATTATATTTTTTGTTCTTTGACCCTAAGTTCTTGATTCTCTTGTGATTCCTAGCCAGTCTGCACTCTTTTATTTTTTATTTGAGTTCGGCGGATGTCCAGAAACCTTATGGGCAAATGGCCCGCTTCAGGCTCGGACTAATCCCTCCGGGAGTGAAGCCCGATCCACTCAGCAATTCCCACTTCACTCCTGGGTAAATCAGGGGAGGAGTTGAACCCATAATTTTTTTTTTTTTTGAAGAGGTATGTCAATCTGCACTACTGTTGATGATATCTTTGTGGGTGATACCCCAACAAGACAAGTGACTAAAGCAAAGCAATTACATTTTTAGTTGATGATAGCCAGATACTTACAAAAAATTCACCCACTTGAGGACGGGGGAGTCAGATGCTTGAGTGAGGAGGTTATGGGTTCCATTCCTCCCCCCCTCAAGTTACCCAGGAGTGCGTAGGGAAACTTCTAAGTGGGCCGGTGCGCATTTCTGGAGGGATTAATGCGAGTCCAAAGTGGGTCCATGTTCCGAAAGATATCAAAACAACCGTTGGTAGAAAAAAAGTGGTTATTAGTCTAAGGCATCTCTAACTGCTTTGTAGTGCATTAAGACCCTCCCTCACTCTTTTTTTTTTGTTATAACTATTTTGTCCCTCTAACTACCCATATAGGTCTAATGTATAGTTTTTTTTTAACATGTGTTCAATAATGAAATCTCCAATAGTAGACCCAAAACACTGTATCTGCTACTGTGATTTCACTGTAGCAGAAATATTTCGGAGTATAAATTTGGTTGCTATGGTGAAATAACTGTAGTTGCTACAATGATTTTACTGTAGCAACCGAATTATACTCTATATACACCCTAATTTATACTCTATACCTGCTATAGTGATTTCATTGTAGAAGCAATATTCCAGAGTATAAATTTGGTTGCTTCAGCGAAATCGCTATAGCTTCTATAGTGATTTCACTGTAGCAACCGGATTTATACTCCATATACACCTAAATTTATACTCCATTACTCCGAATCACTGTAGCTATAGAACCTGGAGTATAAATTCAGGTTAGCGGAGTACACTTTTGATTGCTACAGTGATTTTACTACATCAACCGAATTCATACTCTGAAATATTAATGCTACAGTGAAATCACTAAAGCACTGCTTCTAACAACTTTTGAATCTAAACTTCAATTATTTGTTTCTTTTCAAGATAGAATCTTCTAGGCTTTCCCTAGGAGTAAAACTGGGGTCTACCTTCATCTTATGACAAGCAAGCCGAGGGCTAATTCCTTTCACATCTTTAGCACTCCATGAAAAAACGTCTTTATAACTCCTTAAACACTAAATTAAGCTCTACCTCTCCTCTTTTGAGAGCTAGATCCACTATGAATTTTTCTATTGGGATTTTCTTGATCAATCATTATTTCTTCAACCTTTTCCAAAAAAGGAGGATCCTCATCCTCAGCCACACATATTGGATGAGGTTATTGCAATTGTCATAAAGGAGGTTTACTTGTAGACTGAGCACTCATCTTCTCCACAGATGACACCATTTTTGTGTAGGTCAAAGTTAGCTCTGATCATCCAGCCGTTGATTTGCACAAAATTACAAAAAGAATATCGAGAGATCAATCTCCCGGATCTCTTATCCGACGCTCAAGTCAGTAACCACTCAAAAACATAGAAAACTTGGGGGAGAAGTCTCGAGAGTGTACCTGGTGCCGAGGGGAGATCGATATTTATAGAGGAATCTTGGTCAACTAGTTAACTGTAACATTGTTGCCATAACCAACATATATGGCAAGAAAAAGATTCATTATCTCGTACCAGAAAGCAATAATGTAACCGATTTAGCTGACGCAGCTTGGTTGAATCATAACTTTGATTAACTCGTATGCAATAGATGTAATTGAATTATGCAACAATGGTGGTCATACCATCACTAAACATTGGTCTTTGAGACCTTAAGTTGTTCTCCCCTTCAAATGCTGAAGTTCTAAGGAGGCCATCAAGCATAGATGCCTCAGTGAACTTCATCCTTGGATGCTGAGATTCCGAAGATATCCCTGAGCGCAAAGGTTTTAGTAAGGCTCTACCACTAGACACTAAAGCATTGATGATCAAACTAAGCACTATGGCCACAACGAATTTTACCCTCGGATCCTCGAACGCCAATGTCATAAGGGTAAAATCTAACCGAATACACATCTCTATCCTCTGCCGATCATGAACACATGTAAACCAAGCTCTATTGGTTACAATTATGATACCAAAGTCTACATTGACAAGGTTATCCTCTACACTTATACAAGTATCTTCTGCGGAGGAATGTATGTATTTGCCTTGATTAATAAAATAAACTCTCCCCAATTCTTTAGCTACGATGATGCCATGCATCCTGCATTTTCTAAGCATCTACATTACCATTTCCCCCCCCCCCCCCCCCCCCCCCCCCCCCTCTCTCTCTCTCTCTCTCTCTCTCACCAAGAATAGTTAGAAGGGGAAGAACATTTTTCCAGCACCCACTCTAAGGTGCCTTGGATCTTTCCAAAGTAGAAAATCAAGCCTAAAGGTGTTTGGTGGGTGCTCGCTCCCCAAGAGGAGTGGTTCTTCCCACTAGCCTACTTAATGTGTCTCGTACTAGATCAAAGTTAGGAGGAGAGGTAGGAGTTCCAATCGGCTACTCCTTGGGCGAGTAGCCGGACCTGATAGTGGAGGTCGTATCCAAAAAATACGTCCCCCACAGGGGGGAAACCGTATGAAAGTTCAAATTCAAGCTTAAAATACAGGTATATCCAACCAAATGATAGGATACCTCAAACGCTCATTAGTTTGAACATGCATGTTCGAACTTCGACGAGGCAAACATGTCGTACGTTGTCTAATAGAATCTTTTTCTTTTCCTTTTCATGTGTGTGAGAAAAGCCTATTGTGTTTCGTGATGGAATGTCAGCATCGCAACGTCACATCGCATCCACCATCCGCTCTCTGTACTCTTGAGTTCTCCTTTAATAAACTGGTAGGGGTCTAGTCCGAACCTTCTCTTAAAAGAAGGGTAAATTAGCGGTAGGTCCCCAATATTTTTTAATATTAACGTTTAGGATGGAAAAAGTTTGTTGTTAGCGTTATGTCCTTGGACAAGTTGCAATTTTTTGCACAAAGTATTTTCTTACTGTTTTTAAACCAAATAGTTACACTTCGGGCTAAATTGTTATTCTTTTTGGACTGAATTGTTACTCTTTTTCTGTGCAAGATAAGAGAAAAAAGAGTAGCAATTTAGTCCAAAACGAATAACAATTCGGACCGAAGAGTAACTATTCGGTCCAAAAATCATAACAAATGACTTATTGCAAAAATTAAAACTTGTCCAGAGACTTAATATGACAAGAAACTTTTTTGTGTCCTTAATGTGAAATAAAAATTACTCAAGGGACCTATCGCTAAGTTCATCTAAATAACATCATATGTGTGGCATTGCTTATCAATTAAGATTCCTGAACGTGATCTAACTATATCCTCTCAATGGCCCAAGAATACTCTTTCCAACTCATCCTTTCCAAAGTAACCAACCCCCCCAATACCAACAAGCTCCTAGCTCAGCTTCCATCACCCTTTTCGTAAAAGCCATCTAACAATCTAATAGGTCTCTAGTGATCCCATCTTCCTTATGAACAATCTTAGACTACTAAGGTATTCCCCTTTTTTGATACCAATTATGATAATTAGAGGGCCCTTGTCTTTATAGAATTTTTAGTCTTTTTTTTTTTGTTTCCGGCAGCCAACGGTAGCGTGACACGAGGCACAAGTAGTTGTTTATTCGACCTCGAGTTCTCTAGGTCAGGGAAGTCGAAGACTACCTTGACCTAGCCGAGACTATAACCCGAGTTCCCTTGGGGAGTCGTAGTCCTTGAAGAGGACCAGACGTCAAGAACCTAAGACAGACATGTCGAGCAAGAGGCTCGAGGTATTGGGAGAGATCGAAAGGGGGTTGGGGCTATTGACGATGTGGCTCCAAATAAGCTGCATACAACTTCAAGATTCATGTGCGAATGAACGACAAAAGACAGATCACAAGGGACAAAAGAGTCGGTCAGGAAGGTCATGCGCATGACTGACATCGGCAGAAAAGTCAGGCGAGAAAACGGGATAGATTGTACGCACGGCTTGGTATGACAACACACGGTGAGATGGTTCGGCCTGCATTTTCTCGTAGAAATCCTTCTCTAAGTCGGATACGAATGTATTGCTATAAACAGAAGGTCCTAGGACAAACCTAGGGCATCATGGAGGCAAAAGAGCATCCCGGGTTAGAGTTTAGAAGGTAGCCATCATCAAAGGAGAGGGAGAGGAAACCATTAGAGATCGGAGAGTTTCGGGAAAGCTTTCTTCTTGTCTTCAGGATGTAGGGCTGCAAATCAAATCTATTCTCTTTGGGGGTATCTCTTTGTGGGTGCATGAGGGATTGGTTAGAGACAAGTGTACTTGTACTCGGATTTTTCCCATACTAGTAAATCCATCTATCGGGCGTTGCCGGAATTTCTCAAGTGTCTTGCTTGTGTTTATCTATTTGCTTGGTCTTGTCGGTGGTCATGGTCGTATCCACTGTGCTACTTCTACGAGCATTGTGTTCCGCTACACGAAAGCCTCAGATCACAACAGAGGCTCACGTATCCATCAAGTTTTTTGTTTGGAAGTAGCACGTGAGATCATCTTCGATTTGGAAGTAGCACGGCCCAACCCCTGCCCACGTGTTTCCAACTGTATGCCCAACCCCTGCTTACGTGTGCCTTGACTTATACGCCCGACCCCTGACCGCGTGCTTGATTTCCTGCTCACTTGCTTCAAACCCAAGCCTAGCATCGTGAGTGGCACCGAAGCCACCATCGCGGGAAACCCTATTGTTTTGGCTCCTACGTGTGAGTACTTTTAGTTGCAAAACGTAATTTCTTCATATCGTGACGGTTACTTGCAAGCGCACCGTCCATTATTTACGATCTCTTCGGTGCGCATAATTGCTTGTGATTTCTTGTGATTGTTTGTACGGCCTTGTGTTCATGATCTCTTGCATGTACGAGGAATTCTTCGTATAATCCATGTTTCTTTGTTGCCTTCTCACTCTTGTAATCAAAGGTATACTCCTTTAATCTATATTTCAGGCAACCTAAAAGCATGATAAACTAGTGCATATTTTTGTCATCAAAATTGCTGGTTTGTTTTAGTACCTTAAATTACACTAACCCGCGACCTTTGAATTAAGCTAAGTTGAGCCTTCAATTGTGATTTAAACCCTTAAATGCTATTAATGAATACAACTAATAGAAGATCCATGCATCATAATCCTGTGGAAGTCCTATCTTGCCAAATGATCATTGCTTTATTATTTTAAATCCGCTTGATATGTTGGATTGCAATTTCAATTCTGATATTACATCATCACAAAATCTCAATTCTAGGAACCCTAAAATCCTTGTTAAAATATAATGTAGGAATATTAATTGCAATTTTTAATGATCTCTTGCCTCTAATTATCTCTAATCTACAAAAACTTTTTCTTCGTTAATTACCCATTCTTTATATTAAAAGAGGCAACACATTTATATAATAAGCAGAAACATCCACTAATAAAAACTGAAAGATGACTTATTCACTAAGTATAAAATTTGACTAATTAAAAGGAAAATTTTATTCATACCCCAAAAATCTGTAATTAGCCCCCGTATCCCTATCGTTTCTCAATAACTTACTCAACAATCCTTTAATACCAACAATGCCCTTTTTTTTTTTGTACCCCAAACCCCAAAGACCCTACTCAGGGTCTTTTGTACCCCCAACCCAACCCAAGGTTTGTTTAAACTTAGCCCGAGCCCAACCCGTCGGGTTGGCCGGGTTGTGCGGGGTGGGTTTGGGTTAACCCGCCCAAAGTCGGGTTGGGTTCTGGTTGGCCCGCCCAAGTTGCAGCTAAGGGTGGCAACGGGTCGGGTCGTGTCGGGTTCGTGTCGTGTCCAAAACCCTAGACCCTGACCCGACCCGTTTAACTAATCGTGTCTAGATCCTAAACCCGTACCCGACTCGCTAATAAACGGGTAGACACGATAAGACCCGGTAAGACCCGTTTAGCACCCAGATCTATTCAGTTGACCCGATCCGACCCAATCCGACTCGACCCGAAAGACCCACTGGTATTATATATTATAGTACCGGATTGTTGGTAGACCCGACCCGACCCGACCCGACCCGACACGACCCGTTGAATACTAAACAGGTCTTCCTAGGTCTACCGTGTCCAGACCCTAAACCCGGACCGGACCCGACCCGTTTATTAAATGGGTCTATCGTGTCGACCCGTTTACGACCCGAACCCGTTTAGCCCTGACCCAGACCCGCTAACTTTGTGTCGGGTCCTGTCGGGTCGAGGAGAAATAATTCGGGTTGGGCTCGGATTAGCCCGCCCAAATTCGGGTTGGACTCGGGTTGGACTCGGGTTGGGTTCAGGTTGGCCCGCCCAAGTTGCAGCTCTACTTGTGCCTTCAAGTATCAGCCAACTGCATGGGGTTTATTTAAGAATGGGGTGTATTCAAGAGTGTATATAATTGGGGTATATTTAAGGGGGTATGTGTTTGATTGGGGTATAATCAAGTTGGGGTGGGCCATTTAACTGGGGTGTATTGAAGGTGGGGTGTAAGGGGGAAGGGTATTTTTGGGATAGGAATGGGGTATGAAAAATAAAAATGGGGTGTGTTTAAGGTTGTTGGAAATGGGGGCTAATTACAGATTTATGGGGTATGAATAAAATTTCCCAATTAAAATTGGGGAATTAACAAGTAGCCCTTCTTAGAATATCACTTAGAGCTACAATCCCAACAACCTTTCTATTTGAGCTCAAACCCCTTAAGATGAAAATGTCCCTCATCTTCGTTTGAATTTTGATTTGCTGCCACTCATCCACCGTCATTGCCGCTGCCCTCGCCGTCGGACCTAACCAAACACCCCCCCTCCCGCCCAGCACCCGTCGGACCTAACCGAACCCCCCTACCGCTGTTGCCGCCGGACCTAACCTAATCGAACCTCACCCTGCCCCCGCAGCCACCGGACCTAACCAAGATCTAGAGGCCATGGGATGGACCCTAGACCTAGAAATCCCAACCTAAACCCAACCCAAACCGCAGCCGCATGAGCCCGTCGCCTTCGCCTCCGCCTCTCGCGCCCGCCCCCTCCTTCGCCGCTGCTCATGGCCGCCTCCACATCCAGCCTCCGTCGTTCCACCATTGCTGATTGGAGAGAGGAGAGGGTGGTTTGGGGATAAAAAAAAAGGGGAAGGATTTCTCTTAATGTTGGGTTGGTTAGAGGGGCTGGAGCTCAAATGAAAAGTTTGAGTGGGTTTATCCGAATATTGGGTTGGTTAGAGGGGTCTTAGGCTAATAACCCCAATTAAAAACTCTAAAAATAAAAAAATAAAAAAAATAAAGCAATAAGAGAGAATAGGGCCCTTTGTGGGCCGGGTCTCTAGTGGAGGCTGACCACGCTCCTAACAAGAATGAAATTGTGGTGGCTCAATGAGGTGGCAACATTTGTTCGCTGAAGAACAATCCAAATAAAAAGAAAAAAAAGACTTAGCCTTAAGTCCTTTTAGCAAATGCTATATATAAGATAAAGGACAAACAATGTTTCAATATTGCACTAAGTCCCTCCTGAACATTGAGTGCTACAAGAAATTTCTCGTCTAGCATTTACCCCCTCGCATGCTATAGAAAGAGTATCCATTCATCTCCAGAAAGAGTAACCATTCGTTGGTTGACTCTGTGCATGTAGTAGTTGCTACAATGATTTCACTTTTGCTGCTACAGTAGCAAAAGTATAATTCGATTTGGTAATAGTATTAATTTAGTGAATCTTATGTTGCTACAGTGATTTCATTGTAGCTAGAGTATCAATTAGCCGAATGGATACTCTTTCTGAAGACGAATGAATACTCTTGCTACAGTGTAATCACTGTTGTGGGGGGTTCTGAATCGAACCGGGCGGTTCGGGTGGCGAGCACAATCCAACAAGCCAAATAAAGACAGACCGGGAATTACGTGGAAAACCCCTTCTCAACGACGAAGGGGAAAAAACCACGGGTGGGGCGAGAATGCACTAAGACTATTCTTTCGGTTACAATCTCTCACCTTAACCCCAATTACATACCCTGAGGACCGGTCTCCCAAACTACCGACCTCTACAATTTCACTCAGACTACCGACCGCTGCAGACAGCGTCTGTCTGCAGGTCGCTTGCAAACAGTGTCTGGCTGCCGATCGACCGACCTCCGCAGACAGCCTCTGGGTGCAGACCGACCGACCTCCGCAGACAGCCTCTGGGTGCAGACCGACCGATCTCCGCAGCTCCGCAAATTCCGGGACGAAATGGGCAGCGTCTCCTCCAGAATTCTTCCTCCTCTTTGCTGAAGGGGTAGGTCCCCTTTTATAGTGGCGGGGTGACGGTTACGGCGCTCCGCGAAAATCGGGCGGTTGACGTGTCCCCGCAATGAGCTCAACCGCCACGGTGACGTGGCGCGCGGTTGACACCTGGTCACTTTGGCCCGGAAATCGCGGAGCGTCGTCAGCACAGCGAGACCTCCGTGTTCGACTGCTTCTTCACTCCTCGGCTCGTTGCACGTCCCATCGAGAGGGGGGGGGGGGTGTGCTTCCTTGGTGACCAGCCGACCGACCCCCCCCTCTGGCTACATGCTGACCCAGGAGAGAGGGGGGGGGGGGGGGGGGGGGGCTGCTGCCCTCCTTGGTGACCGACCGACCCCCCCCCCCCTTTCTGGCTACATGCCGACCCAGGAGAAGGGGGGGGGGGGGGGGGGGCTGCTGCCCTCCTTGGTGACCGACCGACCCCCCCCCCCCCCCCCTTTCTGGCTACATGCCGACCCAGAGAGAGAGGGGGGGGGGGGGGTGTTGCCCCCTCTCTCCTTTCTGGCTACATGCCGACCCAGAGAGAGAGAGGGGGGGGGGGGGGGGGGTGCTGCCCTCCCTTCTGGCTACATGCCGACCGAGAGAGAGGGGGGGGGGGGGGGGTGTTTTGTTGCATGGCCGATCCCCCCCCCTCCTTCTCTCCGACTGTTGCGTTGCCAACTCCAAAAGGGAATGGTACACACAACTGTAGCGACTGCAACATGCATGCAGTGTCACCGGTGAATAGATACTCTTGTTGATGACAAATGGATGCTCTTCTCAGAGACAAATGTATACTCTTACTACAGTGTTTTCGCTGTAGTAGCTACAATAAAAGTCACTGTAGCAATCACTACATGTATAGTACGTGTTAATCGGTGAGTTGATACTCTTACCAAAGACGAATTGATACTCTTACTGGAAACGAATGGATGCTCTTACTCGAGCGACAATTTTATAATTTAAAAGGTAAAAAAAGTCAATATTTTTGGTTGAGGATTTGTTGTACAAACATGTTCTTCGTGAGGGACTTTAGCTTATATCTTAACAACTTGTATCCTTTAGCTTAAATAAACACCTGTGGAGGGATTTGGGACTAATTAACCCAAAACAAAATTCCTTTTGAATTATCCTTGTCTCCAAGGGCACGTGCATGGCACACCAGGGACGGATCCAGGAATCGAACCTTGGAGAGGCGAATGTTAGAAAAATCTTGGGGGGGGGGGGGGGGGGGGCGGGGTCGTAAATTTTGTTAAAAATTCAGGAGGGGCGAACTTACATAATTTTAAAATAATTCTGACTAATACTACTATAATAAGGGGTTCTCTTTCGAATCTAGAGGGGGCGATCGTCCCCACACGCCCCCAGATCGAAGTGAGATGACAATTGTCACCTACACAAAAGAAAACCCTATCCCTAATTTTTATAGCAAACGGTCCGCACAAGACATCCAACAATTCAAAACCCACTAAATCCCAAGAACAATATAAATCTCAGGTGTTTGTCTTCCTCTACCCAAAGATTCCCTATACAACTAGGACTTTTTTTGTATATATAACCCTAACAAAGTTTGATATTATAGAAGAACCCTAGCCTTATATTTTACAAAATTCTCTGCACACCCTTTAGGTACCTTTGATTAACTTTATGACCATTCTAAGAGCATCTCCAACGGCCTCCGAAGTCAGCTATGAAGGAGGACGTGGCTTTCCGAGCGAACTGATGGTACTCCAACCGGCTTCGTTTGGTGCTCTGAAGGCTGACGCGGCGTCCCACATGGATCCCCGTTTGCTCGGAGCCTCTGAACAGCTCCACATACAACAGAGGTTCTTCGGAGCCTCCGAACGAATAAATTAATATGTTTTTTTACAAAAAACCTCTCAGCATTTTACAAATAATTTTTTATATGTCCAAAGCTGCATGCACAGTCCAACGGTTACTTTTTGCGTACCGTTTGATGTAAATTTGGAGGGTTTGGATAAGTTACCAATATGGGGGGTTCGGTGTAAAATGGCTAGAATATAGTTCGGAGACCGTTGGAGGGGACCTTCTCTCAACTAGGATATTTTGATGAGGTGGCTGCCAAATTAGGACCAACAATGCTTAGGAGGTCCTTCTAGTTTGGAGGCCATTGGAGATGCTCTAACCTCGATAGTCAACCGTGCGCATGTGGATAAACACCCAGTAATAAAGGGGTAAAGTGATTAAAAAATCAGCTAGAAGGGTTGTTTTACAATAATCAAAATATGTGAAGGATGCATATAGAATTTTGAAAAAGATAAAAGTTTTTCTATAATATTAAATTTATAGGGGTATATATGCAAAAAAAATCAAAGACTCAAATTAGACACTCAAGCAATCACAATCATGGTAGAGGAAAAGATACTCCAAACCATTAGGGTCTGTTTGTATTCGGTCAACATGCTAACTAGTGGAGTAAATGGGGTACAAGTTTTAGTACGCTGCCATTTGGATCAAAAAATTTTTAGTAAAATAAATGGTAAAGGGTTTATTAAGTAGCCAAAAAGTTTTACTCTGACAAAAACAAGTAAAACTCTTGATTTTCTAATGGAAGGCTCCGTTCATCCATACCACATCGGGAACTTGTACGATCGAAAGAGCTCGGCCCGTGATACTCCCTCGTCTCTTGCGCGCGTGTCTCCACTTCTGCTGCCACGACGACGAGAAACGAAAAAGGGTTTTATTGCTCCTCCGCTGATCGTGCTGGATTTCTACTGTCACATTGATCTTGTCGGATTTTCTTTTCTTCCGCCGATAAGATCCTCCGACGAGATTTGCAGATACATCTCCTCTGATCGTACTAGATCTCTACTGCCACACCGATCGTATCGATTCTTTGTCTCTTCCGTCGACAAGATCCTCTTCTGTTAGTTTTTTTTACAGATACTACAAGAAAAGACAATTTCTACGACATAGTAAAGCATGCCAAAGTGGTCATATTCATTGCGAAATATCTTTAGCAACGTTTCAAATTGTGTCACCAAGACGTCGTATATTCCACTTCCCTGAATACTTCCGACGACGCGATCAAATTGCATTGCCGAAAGCTTAACCAATCTAGCGAGGCACCGTGTCTATCATTAAAAATAAAAAATTTTGGCGATGCATGTAATAACGTCGTCAATAACTTCGAGCCTGATGAGCTATAAGAAAATCAGATTTACTTTACAGATCAATCCAAACAGTTGTTCAAAAATAATGGTTTACTTTACTGACCAATACAAACACTAAGTAGAAAGAAAATCAGATTTACTAGTCAAAGATTTACCAGCTAGCCTTTGTTTTGTGGGTCTGAAAAACAAAAAAGCCAAAGAAAGCCATTTAGACCACCCACCCATTTGAACCAACCACAGTCCCAAAAAATTACAAAGTCATCCAACTCCAAATTCTACCTCCATTCATACAACTAGCATGTGTACATAATCGTTCAACATTTCATAACACACAAACAAATCTAAGTACTTGATACAAATTAACTCCCCGGTGATAACGGCCGATTTGCGGCCGGCGGCCGGCCGGCCGCATCACATGACCTTGCAAGCATTGGCATTCTCATCGCTGAACATGTCGTAGGATCCCCGCGGCGCTGGCGACGACCCCGGATCCATCGGGCTGTAGTAGGGCTCCGGCGGTGGGTGGGCGGAGTAAGGGCTGTAGTAAGGCTCCGGCGGAGGGTAGGCGGAGTAAGCGCTGTAGTAAGACTCCGGCGGAGGGTGGGCAGAGTACCCGCTGTAGTAAGACACAGGCGGAGGGTGGTCGGAGTAGGTGTAGGCCTGCCGTACCGGCGACATGGGCCCCGGCGCATAATAGGCATAGCTGGTGGTCGGATGTGCCACATTGTAGGCATGGACCGGCTGGTGTGGGGGGTTCGCCGGATGTTGGTACTGGGGCCGGTGCTGCGACGGAATACCGCCGGAATTCCCAGTAGCCTCCTCAGCACCTCCTGCTTCTTCTCCCAAGGCACGGCCTTCTTTCTTCCCCTTCTTCTTGCCGCCGCTGGTGCCACCGCCGCCGCCGGCGGCTGTCGCCCTGTCTCCGGCGCCGGTGCCTTCGGCGACCTTCTCGCAAGATGCGGAGGAGCTCCCAGAATCCTCTGTGCTTCTACTCTTCGGGGCTTCATTGTCGACCTTCGCAGTGCTTGCAACCTCGGCAGCGGACCCATCACTCTCTTTAGCCGCGTCAGCTGGTTTGGCAGCGGATTCCCTCTTTTCGGTCGCACCAGGCTTGCCTGCGGGGACACCGGCGGCCGTGGTATCTTCGGAAACAGCCGCCGCCGGCGGCTTCTTCTCGGGGGTATCGGAGGGCTTGCTGGGTTTGGAAGAGTTCTTGCTGCTCTTTCCATTGTTGGGATTGGAATTGGGGTTAGGGTTAGGGTTAGGGCTCTGGTTGGGTCTCTTATCGGGCCAGAGCTCGGCGTGCTTGCCGGACTTGAGGAGCTTCTTGATTAGGGTTTCGGCGTCGACGTTCCCGGTGACGGTTACCTTGTGCTGCTGGGAATCCACGTGGGTCTCGTAAACTCCTGAAATCAAGTAATTTAGAGGGGAAAACACAAAAAACCAAAGGAAATATCGAAAACAGAGTGAGATTGAGAGTACCATCGATGGTCTGGAGAACCCTCTTCACCTTCTTCTTGCAGCCCTCGCAGTGGATGGAGACCTTCAACACCCAGGTCTGCAGAGGTACACCACCACCATGCATTAACACCACTGAGGGAAGCAGCGGAAGAAACAGAGTGTGGTGATACCTGGTATTTTAGAGGCCCAGAGGCTTCTCCTGATGCCATAATGGCTGGGTTTGTGAGGAGAGAGAGAGAGAGAGAGAGAGAGAGAGAGAGAGAGAGAGAGAGAGAGAAGGGAGGGGGGAGGCTGAACTTATTTGAGAGAGAGAGAGAGAGAAGAAGGGAGGGGGGAGACTGAACTTATTTGAGAGAGAGAGAGAGAGAGGTAGGACAGAGAAAGGAAGGGGGGAACTTATTTGGGGGAGAGAGAGAGAGAGAGGGAGAGAGAGAGATGGACAGAGAAGGGAGGGGGAGGCTGAACTTATTTGAGATAAGAGAGAGAGAGAGAGAAGGGAGGGGGGAGACTGAACTTATTAGAGAGAGAGAGAGAGAGAGAGAGAGAGAGAGAAAAGGGAGGGGGGAGGCTGAACTTATTTGGTTGAGGGTGTATCATTTCAGTGCTTCTTTATTTACAAAAATGCCTTTCGTCTTTTTTTGGACCAATCGGAGGCGTCCATTTGGATTCCATGCATGCGCCCATAAATGACCATTAGTAGGCTTGATGGACCAGCTTTAATTGGTGGATCAGCTTTAATCAGGGGGCCACAAATATGAAATCCAATTTAATATACATATATATTTATATTTTAGGGTAAATTACACTTCCCCCCTAAAATTTAGCTCAAAAACACTTAACCCCTCTATGTTTATTTTGTTCCAATTCGCTCCCTATCGTTTGATATATTAGCACAATACCCCCTTTTGTTAACTCTTAATTCCCTCATTTGATAATTTTTTTCTGATCAAAAGTGAATTAAAGAGGAGCAAAATATAGTTTTTTTAACTTTAAGAGAGTTAAATGCTTTTAAGCTAAGCTTTAGGGAGGCAAAGTGTAATTTATTTTTTTATTTTTTTTTATGTTAGACCAACGAAGTGGTCAGTACAGCATTTGTTAGTGTGGTGCGAGGGAAATGCCCTGATTAATTTTTTTTTAAGAGTAATGCTATTTAGACAATCTCTATCGACAAAAACTTCGACAAATCAGACCCATGCCGTGGAATCAGGGCCCAAGACTTAGTGTATTGGCATTCACACCAAGCGATCAGAGTTTTTGTCGATATAGATCGTCCAAATAGATTACTCATTCTTTAGTTATTCCGCATGTAGGAAAGCTTGTAGCTAAGACAAAAAAAAGACCCACCACTACAGAGTGAGGGGAAATATATCATAACACTAATTCGAACTGTGGAGCTTGACCATGGCCACTGGTTGCATGCCTTACCAACTGAGCTATCGGTTGGAGACAATAATATCATGGTTCCATGATTCCTCTTTCCAACCATATCCTTTCTTGATTCCCTTTAACAAAATAAGTTTGAGAAAAAACGCATTATCATTAAGATTCCACCTAACTTTATGTGTTCGTTATCATCACCATCATCCAAGTTTTATCGTAGCAATATATGATCGACTATAAGAAAGATAACAACGGATTTTACTTTTGGTTGTCAATTTGTATAAACCTCTTAAGATTGTGACTATATAGGTTTATCAATTGATCAGATCATGATCTGAATCCAATCCAAAAATTCTAGATTTGGTATCATTTTTAGGTTCGAGATCCATTTAAAATGGCCTGATCCGATTCAAAATATAATCGGATCAAATTGGGATCTATCCTTATCCGATCCGAATATGCTCTGATATGATACATTTACTCAGCTGTTATAATATATCATAATTTGTCTAATGCCCAATCCAATCATATTATTTCAACTGTTTGATACCCAACTAAGCTATCTTATCTTAATTGTCGGTTCTATGGATCACCAAATCCATTGGCTCGAGCTAATCAGCGATTTAAACTTAAAATTGGAAGGTTCTGTTGTTTTGACCTACCAGACCACTTAATGGACTGGATTCAAAAACTCGAGTTTGATATTAGTATTTTCGATCCGATAAAAAAATGCTCCGATCCATTTTGAAATATAAATGGGTCAAATTTGGATCTACCCTGATCCGATCCAAACCCAACCCTTTGATAGGCCTACGACTAAAGATCTAATAATGGCAACTAAGGAAGAGAGAGGGTTGTGGAGGTTGAGATCAACACTATCATCATGGTCGTCGATCTGGACAAAAACACTCAAGAGAACACTGGAAGATTTATCTCCCGGATCCCATCTCTGACGCTCAGGTCAGTGATTCCTCAAGAAATTAATAAGTTGAAATGTTGGAGAAGTAGTCTTGGGGTTCTATAGCAAACTTGGTCGGGAGAAGGAGATCACTATTTATAGAGATTTGCAATCAAACAATTAACTATAATCACTTACAACTGTCATAGCAGACGTGGTAACAAAAAGTTATAATTAGCTCATCACCTTAACAGTAGCATAAACTTTAAATAGAGAAGGGAGACGACTAGAACTCAAGATTTGCGCTCGAAGGGTCTCAAACTCTACCCAAAGACTCATAAGAAATTGCTAGACATGATGTTTCTCTAGTCTAGTTTGAGACACCAAAGCACACCCCGTACATCCTGCTAGGGGCTCAATAAAAATTTTGTAGCACTTGCTATCTTTTTTTTAAGGTTTTATAAAAATTGCATATAAAGCTATATGCATTTATAGAGTCTAAGCATTTATAAAGTTATACGCATTTTTTTTACTATCAATGTTTTTATGGGTAATTGTGTTAGGTCCTTAAAAAGTTTCTCGTTTAGCATTAAGGATGGGTAAAGCTTGCCGTTAACATTAAGTCTCTTAGGTTGGATTTTGGTAAGTGCAAGATCCTTCCACCGTGCACAAATAATAATAAAAAATTTAAAATAACGATTTTACGTCTTCATATAAAGAATAATAATCCAATGGAAAAGAGTAAATAGCACAGAGTTACAATTTGATATGACAACATGTATTAATTGTGGATGGACTGTAGCTTGTTATAAATGATATTTGTATACATCTGATCACAATTAATATGTTTTTTTTTTTTTGATAAAAAAATGTATTTAACTATGTCAAACAAATTCGAGTCTATCTCGCACATAGAAGACTAATGATTCGGTTAAAAGAGTAACAATTAGTTAAGTAGCATTTCTGCACATTTGAGCTATTTATGATTTTTTTTACGATAAAAAATTCATTTTACTATGCGAAACCAAGTCAATGCTATCTCACATATAAAGAGTAACAATATTATGGTTAAAAAGAGTAAGTATCTGTTCGGTTGACATTTTTTAAAAATAAATATGTACAAAAAAATTTCAGATTGTTTTGTTATTTTAAATCGACGACATGGAGTGGTTTCAAATTGTTTTTCATGAAAGAAACGCGTCCGGATTCCGTTAATGGCAGAGAATGCAAATTTGATGAACTTCAACTGGGTATTGTTATCACTTTCTTCTTTTCAGATCGCCGGGATTTTGGGAGGGACCTAATGCAATGCGGTACTTGTAAGGTGACTTATTGCAAGTCGGTACTTTTGTCCGGGACCTATCACTAAGTCCCTCTTGTTTTTAGTATCAATAACAACGAGAGGAAAAAGAAAAAAGAAAAAACTTTCCTTCGGGGGCATTGTCGGGGTTTTCTAAAGTCTGCATATGATATGGAAAGACTTTGCCTGTCGGAAGAAAGCAAAAGCAAAGAGAATGCATCAAGGATCACACTTCGCAAGATTCTGGTGCATGGGTTTGCTTTAAAGCTTTACTTTGTAAAGGAAAGGAGGGGGTTTGGCTTTCTGATGGCTAAAGCCTCCAATAACTTCAATGGTTGATTTGGTTTCCCCCTCTTTAATACAAGCCATGAGCTTGATCCCTTGGAATATGTTTGGAAAGGCACTGTGCACTCTTTAATACAAACAACCAACCTACATTGTTAATTCCCAGCCATCCCAACATGGTTGGAGTGCTTGAAAGCTCAGATTAGTAGTTTAATGGCAGGCTAGAACCTCATGACAGAGACCATGTGCACTCACATGTTGGATTTTTATTTTTTTTGTAAACATGTAGAACATATAAAGTAGATTATGATTAGGGTTCCCGCTCGAAGATTTCAACGATGTTTTGAATCAAAAAGGTGGAGAAATGTTGGGATTTTTGTTCGAAAACAATGGCCGGATTTTGATTGTGCCAAATTGTAGGTGGCATAAAAATGGAATGGTTTTGTAGACGACGATAATGTTAGTATGTATCAATCTTATGGGATTGGTGTCTTTATGATCAAAAAATTATGTGTATTGTACCTTCCAAATGAACCAAAGTATGGTAGCTGCCAGCTGGAAGTAATCCGGGTTGGACACCATATTGAGTCATTTCTTTATCCACTCCCAAGCGGTGAGACGTAGAGATCTTGTATCAAGCGAAAGGGGTAACCCAAACTAGATTGCAGATATAGAGATCTAATGTGTAATAGTATCATAGCCTGATTTCACATGGAACACATCTTTGTCTGTCAGCTTTCAAAACCAAAAATCTTTATCATTAACCTCCAGGATGCTTAATGGGATATTTTTGATTGCTTATGTTACAATGGGGTCAAAGATAGCTGAAAATAAGGGGCATGTTCTTTGTCTTGGAGGGTTGATCAATCAGCTCTGCAACCTTGGAAAAAGAGGTAGTGCACAGGCTTTGGTTCACCATGGTGAGGGAGGTAATCCAGGGGTCACGCCAGATTGAAATATTGCAACCATTTCCCACATGGCAGCATGCACCCTCTCTGAGAATAAACCTTACACCGAGTAAGTTTCTCCAAATCAACGAGCTAGTGGAACGATTCTAGGCGTCCTAGTAAGAAGCATTTTTGAGTTATTTATGGTGTAGAACCCGACTCCAAAGCGCATATTTGTCTGAGATGAATTAGCAATCTAGTTTTGTAAGCAAAGCTTTGTTGGCTGATTCCATCTCTTGGATGTCATGTCCACCATGGTCTTTAGGAAGATGAAAAGACTTTCGAGCTTTGAGGTAAAGGTGATGCCCTTCCGATTGAAAACCCCACCAGAAATCTCTCTGTAAAGCGTTGATCTTGTGGTAAGTGCTCTTTGGGAAGCTAATAGAATTCATCACATAAATGGGAAGAGATGAGAACACCGATTTAATCAAGATAGTCCTTCCTGCATGGGAGAGTAGTTTACTTTTCCATGTCTTGAGGCGAGAATGGAACTTGTCAACAATGAACTTGAGGGAGTTGCTTCTTCTCCTTGCAAAAAAGAGGGGACCGCCGAGGTACATCTCTTTATGATTCATAGGTTTTAGTCACATACAATGTAGTAATTCATATCTAGTATGAGGGGGAGTATTTCCACTAAAACATAGTAATTCATATCTAGTATGAGGGGGAATATTATGATTAGCCTCCAACTTGCTAATGTTGCGTGAGAGAATCTCCATAGAAAGGAAGAATAAGTACGGGGAGAGAAGGCAACCTTGCCTGAGACCTCTACTTGGACATATTAATCCTTTTGGGTTCCCATTAATAAGAACGGAAAATGAAACTATGGAGATGCACAACCTGACCAATAGTCTGAATCTGGATGAGAAGCCAAATAGTTTGAGGGTGTCATCAATAAAATCCCACTCTAGTCTATCATAGGCTTTTGACATATCTACTTTCATGGTAAAACCCGTTGATTTTCCTCTCTTAAGCTTCATCGAATGGAGGATTTCTTGAGCAACAATGGAATTATCAATGATTTGTCTTCTCAGGACAAACGCACTTTGGTTCGGGGAGATGTTTTTTCCCAGAAGAGGCCGAAGACGATTGACAATAATCTTGTGAATAGAGTATTTGTTGTAGAGAGAAAATATTAAAAAGAGAAAATATTATAGAGCGAGAGAACATTATATATAGAACATATTGTAGAAAGAGAAAACTTTATAGAGAGAGTATAGTAGAGTAAATATATCGTAGAGATAAAAAATATATAGAGAGAAAATATTATAGAAATAAAAAATACATTAGAAAGAATGTTAGAAAAAGATGAAATATAGTGTACCGAGTAAATATTGTTGAGAGAAAATGATATATAAATAACATTGCAGCGATACTATACATTATAGAGGGAATATATTGTCAAGAAAAAAATAATATAGATAAACTATTGTAGAGAGAGAATATAGGTAGATAATATTATATATGATACTATATAAAGAGAAAAGAAATTGAGAGAAAATATTATAGATAGGAGAAAATACTATAGGAAAAATATTATAGAGAGAGAATAAAGATAGATAATATTATTTATAATACTATAGAAAGAGAAAATATATAGAGAGAAAATGATATAGAGAGAATTTTGTAAGAGGGAATGTTATAGAGAGATAATAAAATATCATAAAGAGATAATGTAACATATTGTACAAAAAGAAAATATTACAATAAGAGGAAATATTATAGAGTGACAATGTTATTGTAATATCCGCATCAAACACACAAGATATTGTCTGCTTTGCCTCTGTCAACATGAGGGATTCCCAGGAGGTAATCCATTCTAGTACTTCTCTCGCCCGAGCACGCTTAACCACGGAGTTCTTACGGGATCCGTAGCAGTGCACGGTTTTAAAACATGCCTATTATGTTTTGGAGGGAAAATTATATAAGTAGTTCAGGAACTCTTTCTCACTAGACGATGTTGGACTAACTCGTGGCCTTTGTACACATCATCTCACTTCACCTCTTCCATCTTGGTATCACAGCCTCAAGAGTCTTGACTATTTACTATTGGATCTTGCTCGTCACAGTTATGAAGAGAAATACTATAGAGAGATAAAATAGATAAAGAGAATATTATATAAATGATGATATGGAAAGAATATATTGTAAAGAGAGATGACCGGAGAGAAAATATTATAGACAAAAAAATATATTATTCTCCATTAAAATATAGTAAACTAACTAAAACTTTGGCTAGTCCGTTGTGGATGCTCTCAATATATATGCTAAATATTTTTGATATCTAGTCAAAGGGTATAACTATTTACAGGACAGAGATTACTAGCGATAACATTATTGCCAAGGGCAGCTGCAGATGGCCAAGAGCAGCACCTGCAATTATGCTGCAGGTCGTTGTCGGTTCCACCGGCATTGCCCCTTCCTCCTCCTCCCTCTTCTTCATCCTTCCTTCCTTCTTCTTCCTCCTCCCCCCTCCTTCCTCTGTTTGTACTCGGCCATGCGATACCGAGTATAGAATCTATAGATACAGCCCAGTCGATCACAATTAATTAAGCAATCACTCTCTGATTGTTTAATGGGTTGTAGCTGCACTTGGCATTGCATGGCCGAGTGCATAGGTTAGACACTCAGACTGCAATTGCCGAGTCCATAGTTTAGACACTCAGACTGTAATTGCCGAGTGCAGCCAGAGAAAGGAGGGGAGAGGAGGACGAAGGAAGAGAAGGAAGAATGAAAACGAAGGAGGAGGAAGGAGGATGAGGAGGCGGTGGATTTTATGAGGCCGGCGGCGACGGATGCGATCATTGGAGGTGGGTGGCGTCCTGCATGGTGTGGACGGAGGCAGCAGGGGGTTTGAGTTACCCTCATCCATGGCCCAGGGGTAGGATAGGATTTTCATTTTTGTTGCCCCTAGTAAAATAATAACCGGACCCTATTCAAATTCATTAAACGTTCAAATCTCCTCTCTTCGCTCCCATTTCTACTCCCTCCCTTTCTCCTTCGACACAATCATGTTGGCAAGACAACTCACAAAGAAGAACAATCCCCTCCACCCCTTCAGAACCCCCAACCCCAGAATCTCCAATCCCCCAATCCCCTCTCCCTCCACCACCCAACCCCTCGCTACCCAACTCCTTTCCCTCCCCTTCATCCACCCTCTCACCACCCAGTCCTCCCCCCAATCTCCAGACCCCCTCCCCTCCAATCTCCAGACCCACGTGACCCAGTTCTGCAACCTCATCCGCCGCAAAAGGTTCGCGGTAGCCAAAGATCGCCTCAGATCCTTCGCCGCCCTCGAAAGCCTCTCGCACCCTTTTCCCTCCGTAGCGCTCTCCATCCGCCACGCCTGCGAACAGGCCGGTGTCTCTCCGGCTACGGTGTTCGACATGCTCTTCAGGGTCTACTCCGATGCCGGCATGACCGAGCAAGCCCTCCATACCTTCGAACTAATGCTCGGAAGCTTCGGTCGGGTCGAAGGGAGGTCCTGCAGTGTCTACCTCCAAGCCCTCCGGAGATCAGGCCAGATCCACTCCGCCCTTAGCTTCTTCCGTCGGATGCTTGAATTGGATAGTGTCGATACCACGGTGTACTCGACAGCAATCGTTGTTGATGGGTTGTGCAAGAATGGTGACATCCAGATTGCCCGGGACCTAGTCGATGAAATGAGCAAGAGAGGGATGGAACCCAATATCTTGTCGTACAATTCTTTGATAGAAGCGTATGCCAAGAAAGGGGATTTTGATTCGATTAGTGGGATACTTAGCCTCATCGATGAGAAGGGCATTGCTCGAAGCATCGGGACATACACCCTTCTCGTTGCTGCCTTCTCCACCTCCGGGGATATCGACAAAGCAGAGAAGGCTTTTGATGAGATGACAAGAAAAGGGCTGAGTGCAGATATCTACTTGTACAGCGCCATGATCAATGGGTACTGCAGGGCAGGAAACATGAAACAGGCATTTGCCCTTTTTGATGAATGCACCAAGAGAGGCCTCGAGCCTAATGAATGGACCTACGGGGCTCTGATCAATGGGCTCTGCAAGTTCGGGCAGATGGTGGCAGTGGAGATGTTGATGGATGAAATGCAGCGTAAAGGAATCGATCTTAATCTAGTCCTATTTAATTCAATAATGGATGGGTACTGCAAGAAAGGTGTGGTGGACAAGGCCCTGGATTTAAAGGCCGTCATGGAGAAGAAAGGACTCGAGCTTGATGTGTACACTTACAACACAATTGCTTGTGGGTTGTGCAAATCAAACCGTTTAAGCGAAGCCAAGAGCCTTCTGCATGCTATGGTCGAAAGAGGTGTTGCACCGAACACCGTGAGCTACACCACATTGATCGGCATACATTGTAAGGAAGGAGATATGATCGAAGCAAGGAGGATTTTTCGGGAGATGGAGAGTAAGGGGGCATCACCTAACATTATTAGTTACAATGTGATGATTGATGGATATAGCAAACAAGGTAGCATTAGGGAGGCTGAAAGGTTCAGGAAGGAGATGGAGAAGAAAGGGATGCCAGCTGATGTGTACACTTATTCGTTGCTGATTCATGGGCATTGTGTATCTGGGAAGGTCGATGTCGCGGCAAAGTTGTTCGAGGAAATGAAGCAGAGGGACGTGGCGGCGAATCTTGTGACGTACACCGCAATGATCTCGGGTCTGTCAAAAGAAGGAAGGACGGATGAGGCATTCAGGTTGTATGATGAGATGCAAGAGGCAGGACTGACCCCGGATGATTCCGTATATTCATCTCTTGTGGGGAGCCTTCATACCACAAAGGGTGCCTAGGTCTTTATCTCATCAAGAGCTAGTTCGTGGCTAGACTTGGAGAACACGATGAGCAGAGAATCCATAAGAACATAGAGAATCGGTGTTCTAACTTAATCTCATGAGGGAAGAGACTATTTTACTACAGGCTTATTCGTATTTGTGAATGAGTGGTGAAATGAAACCAATTTGCTACCAGTCACGCCGGAGCTGATGCATAACTTGAGACTATGAGGAATCTGCTTTTGAATTACTGCCCGAGCATTAAATACTTGTTCATACAGCTATGTTTTTGGGTAATGAACCAAGAAGAAAATCCAACTGAGGATTCTGGTAGAGCCCACTCCTCCTGAGATAGGATTGAAACAGACGGAAGGCTTCTACTCCAGCGACTCTTGCTTCTGGGTAGATATGATATCAGGCCAATGGAAGTTGGGCAGAGATCTTTAGGGCCTATTACGAAGGTGGCGGTCAAATATCTTCACCATGGCAGAAATGTGATGTCACATTTAGAGTCGATGACTCGACTACACTCAACAGAGAATAGTAAAGGACAACCCTTTGATCTTATCTCTCAGCATATGGTCAAATTTCCTTTAGTGCTTGTTCTTATTCAGTTATTCCATATATTCCTTCCCCCATAATATATTTTGAGGTCCCTTGAGGCATTTTCTGTTTTAATGAGTTCTGTTCCTAGTGCTTGTTATTAACCAGTGTTCCATATATTCCCATTGCATATAAAGTTTCATAGATAGGTAGGTGCATTCTTCTATATTAATGATTTTGTGCCTTCTATATCTTGGAACATGAGCTTGACTTGTGGATGCCGTTTCTTTTTTCCTTGGTTGTTTAGAGCAAGGTTTTAAATTTCAAAACCGAAATTGATCGAAATGTACCGAAATTTATAGGTCCAATTCAAGTTCCGAAAGCCAAAACCAAAATTGTCCGAAATGGCCAGTCTCCCCGGTTTCGACCCTCATTTAGTTTCGGTCATAGCCGAAACTGAAATTGCAAGACCATGATTCAGAGAACAGTTTCAGTATTTTGTTCGGAAAAGGTAATTGAATGGAAAAGCAGTTGATTTTGGTTTCAGAGTATGTGAATTCAATCTAATGTTATCATAGAGTATCCTATAGGTTTAAGACATGTACTGATTGTTCTATGGGGCTCCACTAAAACGAAAGAACAGATACATCTGACTCAAATCCAATACAATGGAGGAATCATTCTACTTAACTTGCGGCATAAGCCCATCAATCAAAATCGTAATTTCTAGGATCATAAGGGTTTGATCTTAATGTACAGATCATCCTCGGTGGATGTCACTATCAGAGGTGACCAACTTAGCCTTTTGGTCCTTCACCATCATTTCGTTTGCTCCTCGATACCTCCCCCAACTTTTTGCTAAGATACCATAACCATAACCATAACCATCAAGCCATGCCCCATCTACTTGGGGCCGGCTTTATGAATCCTTCTTCGCCATTCATTTTTGTTAATAAGATAAGAAAAACAAACAAATAAACTTGAGTCCTCCTCATCACTTTATCATATCCTCATCTTTGCTGGATAATAAACAATGAAAGAGAGTCCTCAATGAGGTGGAAGAGATGTTTTCATCAATTATTAAAGCATATGAGGCCAAAATTAGTACACTAATCCACTTTTAATTACTTTCCTTGGCCCTCCCTCGAGTCAGGTTAGGAGAGGGATATAGATAAGTGGACTGGCCCCCTCTTTATGAAAAGAAGGCACCCTATAACAGCTAATGCTTGAATTTGCATGCTGACAGGGCAATCTAATCTCTTGGTGAGTGGCGCACTTGCCGAGTGGCGATCCACTATGGCAGGCTGTAGGTTCCAACCTCATTGACAGGGTGGCTGTTTCTAGGTAATGCTTACTTAACTGAATTATCATCTCTTAATGGTTTTTATGAGGACATTCTTGACATTTTGTCGTTGGATTCCATGCTTTCCATTAAAGTGCCTTAGTACCACCCCCACATGCTTGGATAGTGGTTGTAAAGACTAAAGAGCAGCCTCTGGTTCAGTGGGTGATCTTAGGATCTTAGCTCCTTCAGTATTATCATAGGTGTTCATGATCTGCCAGGACTTCTGAAGGGACAAGAAATACGAGGAATTTGTAATAGTAGGAACCGCCGGATCATCGCAGCAAAGAAAATGCAATTTTTATTCAAGTCTTTAGCATATTTACGAGCTCATAGAAATAATTTTTCAATTATTAATTACATAAAAGTAATTCTATACAAGAGCTTCAACATTGGGGTAATGTAGCTCAGGTCCCTGACAATAGATCGGTTTGATCGAAAGGACTGACAATGTTTCGGTTTAGTGAATAGTCTCTCCGAAACAACTTTAATTGAATTGATCGAAGTACCTTGTTTTACCCCTACATATGGCTGTACAGACAATTATATAGAATCCGATTATTGACACAAATCACAGTAGCAATTTTGGACCGCTACAATATTCTGGCTACAATATATTCCGGGCTGCCTTTAATGTTTCGGTCTGCTAGACTGCTACAGTATTTCAGAATGTTATAGTGATTTCGGTCTGCTATTGTATTTCAGTTAGGGTTAGGGTTTACTGTTAGTGGTATAGAATTAGGTTTAGGTTTAGAGTTAGCATTCACTATTTAGGGTATAGATTTAGGGATAGGGTTAGGTTTAGGGGTTGTTGGATGGATGGATAATAGAAGAGCAGTTTTGTCATTGAAAGGGTTGAAAAGGTCAACGGAGGAACTTGCTGTCATTGCATCTTTTGGGGAGGGACCTTAAGCAAAAGCATCTTATTGTATGTCCTTTTCACCAAATTGATCTCCTATCAAGGAACTAACGCTAAGTCCCCCTTACACTTTCTACATCATCGAATTATTATCCCTTGTTGAGATATGATCGATATAATTAGTTGGGATATGTAAAATCATGGTTTTATAATTAGTTGAGTATGATTTTATATATGAGGATATGATGAGATTTTGAGATATTATAATATAAGGTAACTTACACATAGACCCCCTGTAGTTTGACCGATTATCATTTACACCCTCTCATGTTTTAAACCCTACAAATGCCCCTTTTATAGTTTGAAAACCACATCACTTGACACTTGTAGGGTTTTAAACATGAGGAGGTGTAAGTGATAATCGGTCAAACTACAGGGGGTCCATGTGTAATTTATCCTATAGTATAACATGTGAGACTTCAAACCTAACTATCAAACACTCATCTTATTCTCTCTCATAGTGCCTCCCTTCTCACAAGCTTTTTAACACCACTTGTTCAGAACCTTCATAACGCATATAAATTTGTGACAACGCATGCATGTTATACGTATGCTTTTGTTGTGGTAGATGTTATGTTCTTTTGGGAGGAACACACACACACACACACACACACACAGAGAGAGAGAGAGAGAGAGAGAGAGAGAGAGAGAGAGAGAGAGAGAGAGAGAGAGAGAGAGAGAGAGAGAGAGAGAGAGAGAGAGAGAGAGAGAGAGAGAGATTACTCTTTCTTGTCTTCTTGATGATATGATTTGATTGAGAACACTCTAGCATTCCTTTCGTGTAGATCCGTCCCCATGATTCCGCATTAGGGATTTGTAGCACAATCATCCCTCTTTAGCGATACACATATATTAGGTCTCTGCGGGGCCTTTGGAGCTCTTGGAGGAGGAGGAAAGTCCCACCGGGGGATCCGGAAGCCGTGTGATATGTTGGTTATGGCGATCGTGTGGGTGATCTGGCTTGAGCGGAACAATCGGATCTTCAATGCTAGATCGATCGGGCAGGAGAAGTTGCGGCAGTCAGTTACCTCTCTCTTCAGGACTTGGATTAGCCCTTGGCGTGACAAACTAGGGGAGGAGGCCCTTCTGTTTTGTAGTCATTTTCTGACTTAGTTTTAATGGTTTCTGGTTGGGGTCCGCCAAACCCTCCCTCCTTCAGGAGGGGTTCTCAAAAAAAAAAAAAAAAACATATATTAGGTTTTCATGCGTGGCATCCGAACTTGACTAGTGTTTTAAAACGCGTCCCGACTCGAGTCAATCGAATATCGAGCCGACTCGTCCATCAACTCGGACCGATAACAACTCGGTCGACTCGGTTTAATTGGTCCAAAACTCCGTTGAATCGGTCCAAAACTCGATTAATTCGCTTCAAAACTCGCTCAAGTTATATTTTTCATCAATTTATTTATACAGTTATATAAAAATTTAAATATTATGTACAAGATATCTATAATATTTAATTTTATGATGTATAGAAATTTATAATAAATATTAGTAACTTTTTATATGTACCGAGTTTATAGGTAACTACTCGGCCGAGTTTTTGAGTCGAGGGTTCCGAGTTGAGTCGAGTTTTGGGGTTTTAAAACACAGGTTCGGTCCATTTTGGACATTCTAGTTTGTGGATGGGTCTGGTGTTTGGACGATCGCTCGGATGATCAGCTTAGCCGTCCAAACAGCCATTTGGAAGACATTAGCCCAGGGTTCGGGCTGACTACTAAGTAGTCCATTGCGACCCTTGGATCAATATCCGACAGTTGTTGTTTGATGGTGATTCATCTAGGGTTTATATACTAGCATTTGGGGGCTCTTTGAGAGCTATCTCACCTATTCTAATTTGCTAAAGTTTTGGGTTTTAAGAGAGGGTTTTAAAGATTAGAAGAGGGTTTTTGATGGATCTTTGTGATTCTTCTCTCTAATCTCCCCTTTTTTGTTGTTGGAGGCATGATCTATTTGGCTTTCTTCAAGGATTCATTAGATTACCCACATCGATGCATTTTGGATTCTCAGAGGCCAAGCTCTGTGCGAAGCAAAGGATCCTCCAAGTGAATCGATGGAGTTGCATGGTGGAGTTCTTGTGAAGCGACCCACAAGCATGTAATTCATGTTATTAGGTATTCAGGAGAACCGATATAATATCCTTTGAGGTCCACCGTGTCAGCTTAGACTGGTGAAGAAATCCCTTATATAGTGATAGGCCCATAGGAGGGTGTGATTCACTCTTGGTACGTTCTAGCCTATGAGAAGGCTAACACTTTGCAGGTGTCTTTCCTTAAGCGAATCAAGGGAATCCGTGCGGCGATGCGGGTGAGCATCCAGACCGTTTGTGTTGGGATCAGACAAAAGGTGGCCAAGCAGGAGTCTTGTGAAAAGCTGAGGAGCAAGATATTTTTGGCGAGGTGTGGTGGCAAACTCCTAGTAGGGCTCACAAGGTCTCGTAACCATTCTTGTAATTGGAGCTTTGAGTCTTAGTGGATTGTTCTTACAATTCATGACTTGTCTGCGAGGTTTTTTCCTGAGAAGGGTTTCCTTATAAAAAATTGTTTTGTTTTTATTTAGTGTCTCTGCATCATTCAAGGCCTTGTGTATTTGGTCCTGTAAATCACCCAGCATGCCTCATAATCTGAATGATGAGAAACCAGGATAGGCCAGTGAACATAAGTTGTAATTCCTTTAAAATATACAAGTGTTCATTCAAAGGTTTAACAATAGTTTTGGTTGTTTGAATCTGAGTATATTGCAACTGAACCTAGGGATTTTTTGCCGATGACTCCAGTTATATCCCTGTTTCGATGTTGTGCTTCGAGAAATTGGAAATGAGATAAGTGGTTATAGAAATTGGAGTGTGTATCCCATCGTACTCCGAACTAAAGGCACATGCCTCCCCTCTGTCCCGACTACCAAGTGTCGATCAGTAGATGATCTCAACATGCAACCAGTGGTTGTCAAGTGGAAGCTCTCGGTCGGGGCCTGACAAGTCCCTTAACAGGCTGACCGACGTGGAGGCGCTCCCACGACCAAATCTGTTTATTTTTAAAATAAATGTGTTAATTAAGAAAGAAGATGTGCAATAACAAAATAGAAGTTTTAAATAATTCAAATGACTCTAACTAACATATAGAAGCCTGAGAAAGGCATAAGAATCGACCTTCCCCATTTCCCAACTCCCTATACAGATGAGCGAGAGCTATTGCACCCCATGCTAGCCGCCCATAGTCATCAAAATCATGAAGAAGCGATGGGTACCGTAGGTGCATCTTACTCCCACTGGGATTAGAATGAAGGTTGCTTCCCTATCATCCAAAGGACGTAGTCCCTGGCACACCGGTCCAGCACCACCTGATCGGCACCCTCGGGGAACATATGGAACATTTCTCTCAGCCACAATAGCCGCACACAACCTATGGTAAGCTGTTGAGGGGCTGCCTAGAGTAGCTCAATGCACAATGTTGTCCAATCGTAGCTGGTGACCAGTCACAAGTGTGCCATCCATACGAAGACCTAGCGTTACTATCATCTCGTTGTGCCTCGAGTGGAAGCTCTGTGTCCATCTCCTCTATCTCTCGAGAAGCCCGTTGATAAGCATCTTATCGAGCTTTAGATAGCAGAGCCAGGAGAACTCATAAAACCCAGCTCGCCTAACTAAAGCAAGTACGGGCTGGGCGGTGACAGTCCAAAGGTGAAAATCCTGCTAATACTCAATCGGATTCACTGATAGAACGACTTGCAATAAATATTAAAAAGAATATCAATAGTTTAACAATTAACAATAAGAAATAACAAATACCTAATTAAAATATGTAACTAACCTCTCCTCGAGCGATATGAGTCAAGCGGTGCTCAGCCTGCTCAGTCAAAACCAAGAGATCCATTGGCCCTATTGGATCAACAGTCGTTGCTGGGTCCATCTGCATAATAAAAAATATTCGTAACGATTGGAATAACATGAGCGATGAAAAAAAAAGAAATGAATAGTTGATCTTATATAGTAAATAACATAAGTTAGAAAGAGTAAACAATGTATGATAACATTTCAGTTGGTCATTTGCATTAAATTGTAAATCTATGGATTATAGCAAGCATACTCCTATCAATACCACAAGAATTCAATGAGTAAACTATTACTGTTTGTTAAAGAAAACTTGTCCCTTATGAAATGCATGCTCAATTTTTTGGCATGACAAACACTATGTTTTATTCATTGTTTATGATTTTATGATTTATGGACTTTTGATTATAATCTATATGAATTATTATTTGTAATCACTAATTAACAATATTTAGAGTTTGTAAGTGTATTTGTTTGTATGCCCACACCCCCCGAGTTGAAGTCGACTCCGCTCCGGTGTCTCCTCGCTCACCTGTAAGAAGTGTAAGGCTCTCCTCGAGCCAAGGTCCCTCCGATGCGCAATTCCGACCTAAGGCAAGGGAGGAGGAAATCGAAGATGGTAGGATTGCTATGAATGGTCATGATTGTGTACTTGGCCCTCTGTGAGAGGACGCATATTTATACAGATGGACACCTACAGAATGGTTCCATAGATCTCAGCCATTATCGCCGAGATTGCCAGCCAATCACGGAGATCGTGGTCAGGCAGTAATTTAGTGTATGTTAGGAGATACGATTTCGTATCATGGGATATAAACACGATCATCCCCTACCAATTTTGGTCAAAAACGGACGCCGAGATCTTTAGATGGTCACCCTGATACTCCGATGATTAGGACGATTATCTGGGTATCGGGGGTTGACTCGAGCAACTGAGTAGCTGGATACTCATGCCCAAGTAACCAGGATGTGTTGCTACCAAGTACTCTGAGTAAGGAGGCTATGGGACCGAGTAGTCGGGAACTTGTGTCCACTAGTCCTGTCATGTCGGCCACGAGCAAACATGGTTGGGGCCACATGTCGCTTCCGGGTTAGTGGGCGTAAACACGCACCCTTAAGGTTTATTCTCAATTTTAATAATTACGGATCTGAGTTAAGGAGCTTATACTAGGGATTCGTCGAGGGATCATCAACTGGTCGTCGGAGTCATCGCTAGAAATGAGGCATGTCCGGCTTGTAGTCATCATTAACAGAGGGGCTAGCGCCTCGCTGCTATTGCCGTCAAGGAGAGTGATATATATATATATATATATATATATATATATATATATATATATATATATATATATATATATATATATATATATATATATATATATATATATATATATATATATATATATATATATATATATATATATATATATATATATATATATATAGGGAAATGAGTTCCTATGACATGTCATAGGGAGTACCCTATGACATATGGTGAGTTAGTAACCCTAGAATATTTAGAATGTTCTGTATTTTTATGAGGATGATCACCCTATCTTAGATAGGACCCTGCAAAAAATCGGCTCATTCTAAAACTTCTAGAGGCATCAAATATGATTTTTAATTTAACGGTTAAAATGGATGGCCGATAAAGTTTCTAGCATTTGATGCCCCAACAAGTTTTAGAATTCTTTGATTTTTTGTGGACATTCTATCCAAGGTAAGATGATCACCCTAAAAAAAAATTCAGCACATTCTAAACATTCTAGCATTACTAATTCACCATATGTCATAGGGTACTCCCTATGACATGTCATAGGAACCCAGCCCTCATATATATATATATATATATATATATATATATATATATATATATATATATGAGATATGAGATATATGAGATAACCTTGAGAAACTTATCTAGAGGTTTTAGAATTTGATGAAAATTGGTGGGAATGCTCTCGATAACAAGTTGATCATCCTCACAAAAAATCATCAAATTCTAAAACCTCTAAGGGCATCAAATGTTAGAATATTTATCGATCGTCCATTAGAATCAATAATTTGAATTGTGTATTTGATGCCTCTAGAGGTTTTAGAATTTGATGATTTTTTGTGAGGATGATCAACTTGCCATAGAGAGCATGCTCACCTATTTTCATTAAATTCTAAAACTTCTAGATAGGTTTTTCAAAGTTATCTCATAGAAGAGTTATCTCACTGGATCGTTATCCTATATATATATATATATATATAGGTGCGTGCGGCATCGCACCGCAGCCGTGTGATGCACTGCTGCGTGCATCGCATGCACGCAGCGCGTGCATCACACGGCTGCGGTGCGATGCCGCACGCACCGCATGCCGCATTCAAGCAAATCCCTATATATATATATATATATATATATATATATATATATATATATATATATATATATATATATATATATATATAGAGAGAGAGAGAGAGAGAGAGAGAGAGAGAGAGAGAAAACGGGAGGTGAGCTGCCAGCCTAATTGTTCAATTGAGCTGTCACCGATAGCCGTCCGATCGCAATGATCGGACCGTCCCTTAAAAAAAAAAAAAAAAAGAAAAGAAACAGCTGTTAAACAGCTGTGTTACCCCGTACGTCGGCTCTCCCTCTCTCTCTCTGCCCAGCCTGACCCCCTCCCCCTCCGGCGCCGGCCCCGGCCCCGTACTCCTCCGGCGCGAACTCGTCCCCCTCCCCCTCCGACGGACCTCGTCCCCCTCCCCCTCCGGCGCCGGCCCCCGACCCCTGCGCGCCGTCCCCGACCTCCGACGCCCCTGGTCCTGCGCCCGCCCCCGACCTCCGACGCCCCTGGCCCTGCGCCCTGCCTCCGACCTCCGACGCCCCTGGCCCTGCGCCGGAGGTTTTTGGGGTCGGGGCTGCTGCCGCAGCTCGCCGGTGCCGGAGGGAGGAGCCGGCCGGCGTCGGGGGGAGCCGGTGCCGGAGGGGGAGCCGGGCCGGAGGTGGTCGGAGCCGGAGCTGAAGGCTGGTCGGGGAGTTCGGGGGCTGCCGCTCGCACGAGAGAGAAAGAGAGAGAGAGAAAAAAAAAATACAGCTGATTTTTTAAAACCAAATCGGACGGTTAGAATTTTGCAATCGGACGGCTGCTGCTGACAGCCCATTTCAGCAAATGGGCTGTCAGCTCATACCCCGTATTCTCTCTCTCTCTCTCTCTCTCTCT
>OX393552.1:84403105-84413105 GCA_947650365.1 Chamaelirium japonicum | reverse complement strand
TGTCGAGGGCGTCGGCTACCAGAAGCTCCTTGATTTCCTCAGGGAGCGTGACATGTTTGTCAATTGCTTGGGCCGGATCCTCGCCACTTCTGTCCTGTACAAGGAATCTCAACCACCGCCGGTAGTGATCGAATGCCTAAGGGTTTACGATTATTTTCCGTGGCATGAGTACGGTGGTCCTCCTAATCTGGTAATTGATAAGTCATGGGTAGCCCTTGATCTGAAGCAGAACAAGGTTGGTGGCCGTGGCGGCCAAGATCGAGAATCGGGGGAGAAACCGTGCGACGACAGGATTGCCGATCTTGAAAAGGAGAAGGGAAAGCTACAGAATCAATACGACGGCCTCGAGAAGAGGTTCGGTGAAGAGAAGAAAGCTCGCGACAAACTTCAACAGAATTACGACCAACTTGTGAAGAAATACGATGATATAACAAAGAAAAAGGCAGCAGAGGAGGAGGACGAGGAGATCCCGGCGGTCTATCGAGCTTACGTTCCGATAGATAATCTCCCCTTCGAGACGCATGCTGAATTAGGGTTTGGCCACTATCCCCATTTTCTGCCCCCGCAGATTGCCTGCAAGAACTATGGTATCTTCTTTGGAACAGACCCAAAGCTTGTCAACTTTCAGCACGAGCTTTATTATGACGTGTATAATACTCAATTTATCAAAGTTTTTGCCTATGGTCAGACCTACCAGAGGCCCTTCGATGGCTCGAACCGCCTTGACTTTATGCAGATGCACCGGATCACGTTGAGCGATAAGGTTTATCGCACGGTGGCGGTTATTAACGAGAAGGTTCCCTACTGCTCTGTAGACACGTCCCTTTGGACGAGGACAACTCTAGCTGCCCGATCCCTTACGTCGAAGCCCGGTTCCGTCTTCTGGAGCCCTTAGGGTTGATTTGGAAATTTCACTTCGATCGGCTTGGCTTAAATTCCTTTTGGCTTAGGGGCAATTTGGTTGGAGATCGATGAAAATGCCGAAGAGTGGATGATGTTTGGTCTTTCTCTTAGTTCTTCCTTTCTTTCTTATTGAAGGTTTGGTTTGGCTTAGCAGCGTTGGTTCTCTCTTCGTTGTATTTGTATCATTTTTATGCAATAATAATACCGTTAATCTATATTACTTCTATATATATTACCGTTGATCGAGCTGCTCCAAGTAAATCTCATTATTGCACTTACGAAAGACTCGACAAAATCCTGTACAAAACAAAGAGGCTCACCACTTTAGTAACTCGATCGAACACGAGGGATCTGCGGAAAGAGAAAAGTAGGGTTTCATGAAGTAGAGGCCAAGGCTTTTTCGTGGAGCATGAACCCTTCGATGCCTCTAAACCCATATGAGGATCCGGTCCGTTCCAAGCCTGTGGGGGTGCCCCGCGCACTAGTAGTTAGCCTGGATGCACTCCAGGAAAAAAATTAGTTGTTTGCAACCTATTACAAGTACATTGTCTCTTTAAACGTGCAAGCGCTCACGAAATTAGACGTTAAATCAATGAGATGGGGTGGGTCGGGACTGGACGGGCAAAAATATTTCAAAAAACTATTTTAAATTTTATTTAAAAGAAAAAATGTAAAATATAACTTAACATTGTTGAAGTTAAAAAAAGGCTTTCCGAAGAAATTTTCAATTTTATTTTGAATTTTTCTTTAAAAATATTTTAAAATTCATCTTAAAGAATATTGAAAAAAATCCTACTTACATGTAATTTTCAACCCCCCCCCCCCCTCTCCAATTCTTCTCCGTCCGTCATATTCTGGTTCATTTGCTGAATTTTAAACAAGTCTCTCAAGCATATGCAACACTTGACCAATTCTGGCCTAATCCGGCTCCGATAGTCGTCCAAGACACGGGTCCCAGCAGAAAAAGTAGACTCGGCTGCAGGAAAAATTCCTCATTTATGGAGGGGAGTTCTGAAGGTTAGTGACCCATATAGGCGAGGCAAAAAGATCATCCTAGGAGATGGCAGAGGAATAAGATTTTGGGAAGACTCTTGGCTAGGAGATGTACCCCTCTAGCATCTTTTTCCGGATATTTTTCTTCGTGCCACCAAACAAGGAGGCTCAGTTCGTGCCCACGCGCATCTGGTCGATGGGGCCTATTGTTGGACTAATTCGATTCTCATCCCCACTTCCACCAGAGAGGGAGCAGGAGAGGAACGATTTGCTGCAATTGCTAACAGCTGCTACCTTTAGGCCGTCAGCAGATAAGGTGCTATGGCGATGGCACTCTTCAGGCATTTTCTCAGTCAAATCATTATATCGTCATTTGGTACCAGATATAGGTGACTTCCTTCCGTTGAGAGCAATATGGAAAGCGAAGACCCCCACGAAGGCGAAGATCTTCCCCCTCCTGGCCTCCAAAAATAAAATTCTGACGAATGTGAACTTGATGATGAGGAGGAACCTGCACGTATCATAGTCATCCTGTACCTTCGGCCTCACTGAGGAAGAGACTGCTTCCCACCTCCTGATCAGCTGCCCACTAGCGTGAAGGATTTGGGATCACTTTGAGAGAAAGAGTGGTATTAGCTCCCATTCGAGGAATCTAAGAGAGTTATGGTCGTCATGGAGGAGGAGGAAAGTGCGGAGATTTGTTAGACCAGCTTGAGAGGAACAACATAATCTTCAATAGCAAGGTAGCGGCGGATGAAGAGCTGTGGAGATCAGTAGTGTCGATCTTTAAACTGTGGATCATCCCTTGGGTTGGATCCTTTGGTGAGGAGGCTCGAGAGCCATGTAACATCCTTATAACCTGACTTCTCTTTCTAATAAATCCCCTATATAGTGATAGGCCCATAGTAGGGTGTGATTCACTCTTTGTACTTTCTAGCCTTTGAGAAGGCTAACACTTCGCAGGTGTCTCTCCTTAAGCGAATTAAGGGAATCTGTGCGGCGATGCGGGTGATCGAGCATCCATACCGTTTGTGTTTCGATCAGAAAAAAGACTGCCAAGCAAGAGGATCTTGTGAAGAGCTGAGGAGCACGATAATTTTTGGCGAGGTGTGGAGGCAAACTCCTAGTAGGGCCCACGAGGTCTCCTAACCATTCTTGATTGGAGCTTTGAGCCTTAGTGGATTGTTCTTATCATTCATGACTTGCTTGCGAGGTTTTTCCTGAGAAGGGTTTCCTCGTAAAAAATTGTTTTGTTTTTATTTAATGTCTCTACATCATTCAAGGCCTTGTGTATTTGGTCCTATAAATCACCAAGCATGCCTCATAATCTGAATGATGAGAAACAATGATAGGCCAGTGAACATAACTTGTAATTCCCTTAAAATATACAAGTGCTCATTCAGAGGTTTAACAGTAGTTTTGTGTGTTTGAATCTAAGTATATTGCAACTGAACCCAGGGATTTTTTGCCGACTCCTCCAATCATATCCCTATTTCGATCTTGTACGTGCTTCGAGATATTGGCAGTGAGATCAGTGGTTATAGAAATTGAAGTGTGTATCCCATCGTACTTCGATCAAAAGACACAGGCCTCCCCTCGGTCCCAACTACCAAGTGCCGATTAATAGGTGATCTCAACATGCAACCAGTGGTTGTCAAGTGGAAGCTCTCGGTCCGGCCGGACAAGTCCCTTAACAGATTGACCGACGTGGAGGCGCTCCCACGACCAAATCTATTTATTTTTAAAATAAATGTGTTAATTAAGAAAGAAGATGTGCAATAACATAATAGAAGTTTTAAATAATTCAAAGGACTCTAACTAACATGTAGAAGGATGAGAAAGGCATGAGAATCGACCTTCCCCATCATACATGGTTTCCCAACTCCCTATACATATGAGCCAGAGCTGTTGCACCCCATGCTAGCCGCCCATAGTCATCAAAATCATGAAGAAGCGATGGGTACCGTAGGTGCATCTTACTCCCACTGGGATTAGAATGAAGGCTGCTTCCCTATCATCCAAAGGATGCATGTAGTCCCCGGCACACCGGACCAGCACCACCTGATCGGCACCCTCGGGGAACATATGGAACATTTCTCTCAGCCACAATAGCCGCACACAACCTATGGTAAGCTGTTGAGGGGCTGTCCCGAGTAGCTCAATGCACAATGTTGTCCAATCGTAGCTGGTGCGACCAGTCACAAGTGTGCCATCCATGCGGAGACCTAGCGTTACTATCATCTCTTTGTGCCTCGAGTGGAAGCTCTGTGTCCATCTCCTCTATCTCTCGAGAAGCCCGTTGATAAGCATCTTATCGAGCTTTAGATAGCAGAGCCAGGAGAACTCATAAAACCCAGCTCGCCTAACTAAAGCAAGTACGGGCTGGGAGGTGACAGTCCAAAGGTGAGAATCCTGCTAATACTCAATCGGATTCACCGATAGAACGACCTGCAATAAATATTAAAAAGAATATCAATAGCTTAACAATTAACAATAAGAAATAACAAATAACAAATACCTAATTAAAATATGTAACTAACCTTTCCTCGAGCAATATGAGTCAAGCGGTGCTCAGCCTGCTCAGTCAAAACCGAGAGATCCACTGGCCCTATTGGATCAACAGTCGTTGCTGGATCCATCTGCATAATAAAAAATATTAGTAACGATTGGTATAACATGAGCGATGAAAAAAAAAAAAGAGTAGTTGATCTTATATAGTAAATAACATAAGTTTGAAAGAGTAAACAATGTATGATAGCATTTCAGTTGGTCATTTGCATTAAATTGTAAATCTATGGATCATAGCAAGCATACTCCTATCAATACACAAGAATTCATTGAGTAAACTATTACTATTTGTTAAAGAAAACTTGTCCATTCTGAAATGCATGCTCATGATATATGTCTAGAAAGTTTAATGCACTATATGTCTCACTTGGAAATATAAGTTCTCTTGAACTATTATGATAATACATTAAAATTCAACTAATTGTACCAATTTTTTGGCATGACAAACACTATGTTTTATTCATTGTTTATGATTTATGGACTTTTGATTATAATCTATATGAATTATTATTTGTAATCACTAATTAACAATATTTAGAGTTTGTAAGTGTATTTGTTTGTATGCCCACACCCCCCCGAGTTGAAGTCGACTCCGCTCCGGTGTCTCCTCGCTCACCTGTAAGAAGTGTAAGGCTCTCCTCGAGCCAAGGTCCCTCCGATGCGCAATTCCGACCTAAGACAAGGGAGGAGGAAATCGAAGATGGTAGGATTGCTATGAATGGTCATGATTGTGTACTTGGCCCTCTGTGAGAGGACGCATATTTATACAGATGGACACCTACAGAATGGTTCCTCTGATCTCAGCCATTATCGCCGAGATTGCCAGCCAATCACGGAGATCGTGGTCAGGCAGTAATTTAGTGTATGTTAGGAGATACGATTTCGTATCATGGGATATAAACACGATCATCCCCTACCAATTTTGGTCAAAAATGGACGCCGAGATCTTTAGATGGTCACCCTGATACTCCGATGATTAGGACGATTATCTGGGTATCGGGGGTTGACTCGAGCAACTGAGTAGCTGGATACTCATGCCCAAGTAACCAGGATGTGTTGCTACCAAGTACTCTGAGTAAGGAGGCTATGGGACCGAGTAGCCGGGAACTTGTGTCCACTAGTCCTGTCATGTCGGCCACGAGCAAACATGGTTGGGGCCACATGTCGCTTCCGGGTTAGTGGGCGTAAACACGCACCCTTAAGGTTTATTCTCAATTTTAATAATTACGGATCTGAGTTAAGGAGCTTACACTAGGGATTCGTCGAGGGATCATCAACTGGTCGTCGGAGTCATCGCTAGAAACGAGGCATGTCCGGCTTGTAGTCATCATTAACATAGGGGCTAGCGCCTCGCTGCTATTGCCGTCAAGGAGAGTGATATATATATATATATATATATATATATATATATATATATATATATATATATATATATATATATATATATATATATATATATATATATATATATATATATATATATATATATAGGGAAATGAGTTCCTATGACATGTCATAGGGAGTACCCTATGACATATGGTGAGTTAGTAACCCTAGAATATTTAGAATGTTCTGTATTTTTATGAGGATGATCACCCTATCTTAGATAGGACCCTGCAAAAAATCGGCTCATTCTAAAACTTCTAGAGGCATCAAATATGGTTTTTAATTTAACGGTTAAAATGGATGGCCGATAAAGTTTCTAGCATTTGATGCCCCAACAAGTTTTAGAATGCTTTGATTTTTTGTGGACATTCTATCTAAGGTAAGGTGACCACCCTCAAAAAAATTCAGCACATTCTAAACATTCTAGCATTACTAATTCACCATATGTCATAGGGTACTCCCTATGACATGTCATAGGAACCCAGGCCTCATATATATATATATATATATATATATATATATATATATATATATATATATATATATATATATATATATATATATATATATATATATATATATATATATATATATATATATATATATATATATATATATATATATATATATATATATATATATATATATATATATATATATATATATATATATATATATATATATATATATATATATATATATATATATATATATATATATAGGGGCATGCTATGCTGCGGCATGCGGTACGTGCGGCACCTTACCGCAGCCGTCTGATGCACGCGCTGCGTGCATCGCATGCACGCAGCAGTGCATCAGACGGCTGCGGTAAGGTGCCGCACTTACCGCATGCCGTATTCTAGCATTTCTCTCTCTCTCTCTCTCTCTCTCTATATATATATATATATATATATATATATATATATATATATATAGGGTAGCGATCCAGTGAGATATGAGATATATGAGATAACCTTGAGAAACTTATCTAGAGGTTTTAGAATTTGATGAAAATTGGTGGGCATGCTCTCTATAACAAGTTGATCATCCTCACAAAAAATCATCAAATTCTAAAACTTCTAAGGGCATCAAATGTTAGAAGATTTATCGATCGTCCATTAGAATCAATAATTTGAATTGTGTATTTGATGCCTCTAGAGGTTTTAGAATTTGATGATTTTTTGTGAGGATGATCAACTTGCCATAGAGAGCATGCTCACCTATTTTCATTAAATTCTAAAACTTCTAGATAGGTTTTTCAAAGTTATCTCATAGAAGAGTTATCTCACTGGATCGTTATCCTATATATATATATATAGAGAGAGAGAGAGAGAGAGAGAGAGAGAGGGAAAGAGAGAGAGAGAGAGAGAGGGCTGTTACGTTGAGCTGTGAGCTGCAGTAGGAGAAAATGAGCTGCGCGTATTTTGACCCCCCTAGAAGTTTTGGAATTTGATAAAATTTGGTGAGGGTGTTTTCTAGGGTAAGATGATCATCCTCACCAATTTTCATCAAATTCCAAAACTTCTAGGGGGGGTCAAATGGTCGAAGCAAAATCTGCAGATTTTAACGGTGACTGCGGACGACAGATTTTGCTTCGACCATTTAACCCCCCTAGAAGTTTTGGAATTTGATGAAAATTGGTGAGGATGATCATCTAACCCTAGACAACACCCTCACCAAATTTCATGAAATTCCAAAACTTCTAGGAGGGTGAAAATACCCGCAGCTCACTTTCTAAAACCGCAGCTCACAGCTCACTGTAACATTCCTCTCTCTCTCTCTCTCTCTCTCTCTATATATATATATATATATATATATATATATATATATATATATATATATATATATATATATATATATATATATATATATATATATATATATATATATATATATATATATATATATATATATATATATATATATATATATATATATATATATATATATATATATATATATATCTATATAATAAGGGACGACGGTTGTGGGGGGGACAAATGAACTGAGACAAAGCAACGGTTGAGATTTATAGAGAGGAGGAGGATAAACCAAGAGGCTTGATCACAGTCGTCCGTTTCCCACTTACCTCATAAATGGTCCTCTTAAATCACCCTAACCCACCCTCATTCCTTTTAAACTTATCTGATCCGTCCGATCTAAATCCCATCCGCAGCTACCGCCTCCTATTAAATTCAGCTCCCGAGAGAGAGAGAAACATCCCCCCTCTCATCCGTCCGATCTGAATCCCTTAAATCCCTTTTTAAATCCCACTCAGCCCCTTTGGAACCCACGCCCTCAAACCCCTCGAGCCGCCCAGCCTTCACTACCCTCCCGCTCTCCCCAGATCTCTCACTCCCGTGCCCCCCCCCCATCCCTCCATCCTCCGTCCCTCGAACAACGCCCCCGCCCGACCTGTGCCCTCTCTCCTCGGAGCTTCTCTCTCTACCCGGCCTCTTCTTCTCTCTTAGATCAGATCACCGGATCGATCTCAGAGCACACGAGAAAACGGTGAGCGTTCTCTCTCTCTCTCTCTCTCTCTCTCTCTCTCTCTCTCTCTCTCTCTCTCTCTCTCTCTCTCTCTCTCTCTCTCTGTGGCAGCAGATCCCACACGCCCCCCCCCCCCCCCTCTCTCACGATCCAGCGACCTAACTGCCCCCCCCCGGATCTCTCCCTCTCTGATACTCTCCCTCCCGTCCTCCATCCCATCCCTCACCTGTGCGATCTAACTGCCCCGCCACCCCGCCCTCCCTCACGATCCCCTCTCGGTCTCTGTCTCTGTTATCTAACCGCCCTCCCTCATGAGTCATGATCCCTTGCCCATCTAACCCCCACCCCATCTCTCTCTCTCTCTCTCTCTCTCTCTCTCTCTCTCTCTCTCTCTCTCTCTCTCTCTCTCTCTCTCTCTCTTTCCCCTTCCCGTTCTCCCTCCCATCCCTAAAAATCCACTCCCGATTTCTCTCTGCGATCTAACCCCACCCCCACCCCCACCCCCACCCCCTCCACTATCTCTCCTCTCTCCGATTCTCTCTCTAAGCCCCCTGGACCCCTGCCCCTACCCCCTCCGTCAGTCCTGGACTCGATCTTTCTCCTTTTCTCACCGATTCTCTCTCTCTTTCTCTCTCTCCTTCTAAGGCCCCGGCCCCCCGGACCACTTCCCGTACCCCTCCCCCTCCACGAGACATGGGGCTCCGATTTCTCTCTTTCTCTCTTTGATTCTCTCTCTTTCTCCTTCTCTTTCTCTCTCTCTCTCTCTCTCTCTCTCTCTCTAGCTCTCTCTATATTTTAACATCAGGAGTTTTTTTTTTTTTTTTGGCATGGTTCTTCCATCGCCGGCGGGGGCAGGGTTGGGGTAGATCTTGATTACACTTTTTTTTTTTTTGTAGGGCTATGCTGTCGCTGGCAGTGTCTGAGTCGCCGGTGGTGTCGGGGTCGTCTCCGACGGGGTCAGGAGTCTCTCTTTCTGTCTCACTTTCTCTCCCTCTCTCTATTTTAACATCAGTTTTTTTTTTTTGGCAGGGTTCTTCCATCCCCGGCGGGGTCGGGGTCATCACCAGCGGGATCGGGGTCGATGCGAGGAATTGGATCTTGAATCCATCAAGAGTGAGCAATTTGCAGCCGACTTGGTCGTTGCAGGGAATTAGCTCTTGAAACGATTGAGAGGGAGTAATTTGCAGCACATTTCCCTCATCTCCCTTTGGGTTTCCAGTAAGGTAGGAGTTTTCTCTCATCACAATCCCTGCCCACTAAACCTACATGTTCTTCATCCCGCATGATTTTGTATACTAGCTTCTACTTCACGTTGATTAAATTTTTTTATTTTAACTCCTTTATACTTATGGTTGTAGATTCAATTTCGTTTGCTAATTTTTCCCCTTTATGTTCTCTATTCCCCATTGCTATTTTTTTTGCTTCAAATAACACCAGGTATTGCTGAATTTTATTTCTAAATTTTTTTCGTATATAGCTGATTGATACATTCAATTGTTCATTGTTTTTTTTTCTTTGTTCTTTTCTCATTCCCAAGCTGAACGCATCCGCCTGAAGATCCTACGTATCAAATTAATTTATCGTCCATCACAAGTAAACTTCAACTTTAGCCTTTAGGGTATTAATTACTTCTTTGTATTTTTCCTGAGCCTTTTTTTTT